>OX297854.1:84389085-84686903 GCA_946477585.1 Cheilosia urbana
AGGTGTCCATGGCCGAATATATACTCGTACCTACCTCGTCGGAAGCAAGCTCTCTTTTTCACAGTAACGACATATAATTTCCATACTTCCTTACCACTAGCATACTTTTCCAGGAAATTGTTCAAAAAAAAAAAAAAAAAAAAAAATAGCTCGATCATAGAAATCAAAAAAGTTACTCCACACGCAATATACCTATCTACTTCCTACTATCAACACCCCCGTATACCCGTATTGGAAAATGCGATGGCAAACTTTTCCAATTCGCAGAAAAACGATTTATCTTTTCGAAAGAAAACCTGCGTTTGAGGTGAAATGTTTTACGTCAATAGAGCAAATGCAAGGCATCACACACACACGATCGCACTTCACATCCTTTTGATTATTCAAATTCCTTCCATATTCGAGGGAGTTTTCTCAATCACAGCCATGACCATTCACATTCACACAGCAGGAATCCGTAAAACACAATCTGGTCACTCACACCTTTCCGAATTGTCTTGTGGAATTTACAATTCCTTGTGCCCATACCATGGGTACACTCGAATGTAATGCATAACCCCTTTGACGAGCTGAATAAAGTAGTCAAAGAGCACATCGCTCGAAAGAACAATGAAAACATTTTAGAGTTACCCGGGTTGAACTTTTGTCTGTGAATGGCACTGGAGAGTGGTAAGGGCATAACGAATCCTTAATATGAATATCTAAGGACGAGAATGTATTTTATCAGAAGCACCATCGTCGTCATGTACTAAGTATTCCCACTTGCCGTATGTGTGGATATCAACAAAATCCTTCTTCTTGGGCGGCGGGAATTTACATACATTCCTTAATCTGAACTTGTAGGGACTATGAATGGAAATAACTGCTGCGAGAGATATTTTTGAATGTGTTGCGTTCCTTGGGGTCATGTGAGATTGGCAATTTAAAATATTTCATAATTATTATTCCCCAGAGGGTCCTTGTGGGTAGGTAGGAATTTTATTCCCCAAATCTGGGAGTACACATTTTTGAGAAAGTTCAATTTTATTTGGAAAGGTTTCCTTCGCAGGTGATGAGGTTGTAAAAGTAAATCGACCACGGAAAGGCAGCTTAGTTTAGGAAATTGCCTTTCCGGTTATAATAATAATAGGGAGTTGATGTGGAATGGTACTCGATATTCACACCTGAGCTACTCCATTTCATGATGGTTGGATTTCATTTTTATTTTGCGGGATACCTTTTCCAGTTGCCTCACATGATGTAGAGCAAGACGTAGATATCTTGAGGATAACAGAAGAATGCCGAAGTGATAAAAAACCACGGCCCAAAATTTGAGAAAATCTAAATCTTAAAAATGTCATAAGATGCAACAATATTCCTGTTTTTTTTTTTTTTTTTTTTGGGCCCTGTGACGTACGATTTGGGCGTTATTTAAAAATTTTCAAAATGTTTGTGCAAGGTAATTCTATTCGTGTAACAATGATGGAACGGCGGCGACGCTCGCGGTTTCTAAGCGGTAGCGGCGCGGTTCGGGCGGTTCGATGCGTAAGACCAATTCGGACTGGTCTCCGACCAAACAAGAATAATATCAAAGAAAATTCCCGAAAAATCCACGAAAAAAAAAAAAAAACATTATGAAGAAAATTCATTTTCCCATACACTTTGTATGGAGCGAGTGACGTTAGTTACTAAGCTTATAACTCAAGACCGCCTGAACCGATTTCGATGATTTACACCAATTCGGACTGGTTTCCGGCCAAACAAGAAGAATACCCAAGAAAATTACCGAAAAGAAAATTATGAAGAAAATTCATTTTCCCATACATTTTGTACGGAGCGATTTTGCGACACCATCTTCATGATAGATGAAGATGACGTTTATGTTCAGTGTTGCCATTCTGACAAGATTCCGGTCATATTTGACCGAAAACTCTTCACCTTGACCGGAGAATATTTTGAAATCCGGTCTAACCGAATTTTTAACCGAAACAACAAATTCTTTAACCGGAAAAATAATATTGTTCGTAATAAAGAAGGATTTCTATGATTTGAATAAAACTTGGCCATACTTAACGAACGCGCTCAGAATTTTATACAGAAACCAATTTATTGTGAATAAAGGCTAGTACGCTGCTCAAGTGAAATCCAGTTTTTCATACAAATTTTTCACCGCGAAATGTCAAAATGAACTTTCCACATGGAAATTTCACTTGGCAGTACGCAGCTCAAGTGAAAAATTGCGTTTCAAAAACTGAGCTGTAGGTGGCGATACTAAAATCTCTCCACAGCTATTTCACTTGGTTTTTATTGTCCGTCGCATTAAATTTTTGACATTTCAGCGTGAAAAACTATTCGTAGGCAGGTGGTTAAGAAATTTACTTCGATTTCAAATGTTTCTTAGAAAGTACTACACTTTTCGCACTTCTAATATCATTTTTGCATTGAATATAGCACCATATAGTTATCAGTACAAAAAGTTGGTGGCATGGATGACCTTTTTGATGAGCAGGGTGCCTCAGTAAATTGTTATGCACTGTTTTGCTTAAGATAAGCATACAGATTTTTAATCGGCGGTCAGATCAATTACATAAAATGCTTTATGGATACTAAAATGGCAATTTAGTATTTTCGTACAGAAAATGATTTGTTCGCACCTCGCAGTTCCCTTTTGTAAAGGCGTCATGGCGGCTGCTGCAATTGCGTTATAAAATTGAACACGATACTCATTTTATGCATTTTTATTACTATTATTGAATGAATGAGAGTTACTTTAATTAATAATAAATCTTTAAATATTATTGTGGCATTCGATTGGGAGCTCTCAGAGCACTTTTTATGTGCGTTTGGTACAAAAAAAAAAAAAAAAACAGTATTTTCCAGATTGCAGCGCTTTTGCGAATCTCTATTTTTTCTCAGATTTATCAATAGGTACAAGTGCGTTTGAGTTTGTTTTTTTTCTCTACAGCAAAGAAAGTAATTGCATCGGGTGAATCTATTTGTGTAATTTATTTATGTATAAATATTTAGAAATCAATCGGGACGCTAATTTAGAATGTTTGAATATAAAAATTAACCAATGAATGGAAAACGCTTTGAAAAGTGTTGAAGGCTACACATATTCCAATCACACGAATGTTAACACAAAAAAGGGCAAGTGATGTTCTTATGTTCGATTAGCCACACGAAATCTGAAATCTGAGAGCGAATCTGAAGAAACATAATCGAATACAACATAAGAAACTTTTGCAAGTAAGAATACAACAGTATTCAAATGTTCTACTACAATGAGGTTCAGTAATCACATCAATATAATTCGCGGATCTTTCAAAAGGTATACTCTCTATGCACTCTTGATTGTTAAAATGTGTTACACTGGTCTTATGTACAAATCAGATATTATTGCCAAAATTAAACAGTACTAGAACCTATGAACTGCAATAAAACAAAGTTCGCAATTTCTTTCCTCCATCTGTTTTCATTTTAAGTAAAATAAGAGTGCAAAAAGTATGTTTATTTATAGTATAGCTATCCCAAATCTTATGGAATTCCCAGCAGAAAAAAAAAACTTTTCAGCTCAGTCACCCTGCATTAATTTCTCCAAGACAATCTCCAAAAAAATATTTCACTTTCGATTTCACAGCATTTTTTGGAGAGCAGTGAAAATTTCACTTCACTTGAGCACCGTACTAGCCTTAATCCTAGAATACAGGGGCTCCACGACCACGCGGCAGTCTCATATCTAATTTTAATGCTCCGACCAAACTGTGAGTATACCCTGCAAGATTTATAGAGAAGTGAGTCCGAATATGAAGCGCAACGTTTTTGCAAATATTTTTCTCAAGTTTGGTTTTTGTCACTATATTGCATTTGTATTGTAAAATTTTATGTATTGAAGCGAGAAGAAGAAAATAAACGTGTTGAAAAAAAGGTTATTCGGTCAGATTTGACCGGATTCGCCTTTTTTTTAGTTGCAACTCTGTATTATGTTTACGTTAAATTGTGACCATTTTTTGCGACATTTGTTTTTGCACCAGATTTGTGTGACAATTGTTTTTGTAGCAATTTTTTTTTGTCACACATTAAAAATGAACATGATTTCAAATGAATCGATTTTGATAATCTCTGATTTGTTGGATTTGTCTCCGCCCGAATAGCAAAATAACTATTAAAAATAAAAACAAACAAAATTTTGAATGTTTGTATGGGGAATCGCACTTTGAAAAAATAAACTGGAGAGAAAAACACTCGCTTCAAATAAATAAAACTAATCTAAATATTTAAAATTTCCGGCGGATAATGGAAGAACATTCACGATCAAGGTGAGAGGAGCAAATAGTTGGATTGAGTTGTACTGTAATTTTTTTTTTGCAGCCTAATATCAATGTTTTCGTAAATTGATTTTTTGTCCCAATTGAAAACGACATTACATGGTCAATAATAATTGTATGTGGCGAGCCACGTGTTGGCAAACCTCCCGCTTTGTAGGTGTTGGTGTACGCATTAAACATACGATACCTTAATGCACACATGTGCTATGTCCGTTTTTGATGTTTTTGGCAAACTCAAAGTAAAGTTTTAGTACGTGCATAACTCTACTAATGCAATTCGATAGGGTATTTCGCGAAGCTATCCCTTTCAAAACTTTGCTTTCTCTTTCACCTAAACGTCAAACCAACTTGTAGGAAAACAAACCAAATTTTATATGGCGGGAGATATGATTTATTTCGTTTGAAGATTAAAAGTTTATGAAAAAGTGCAAAATAATACCTAAAAACATTGCAGAATTAATATTGTGTTTGTTAAAAGTTTTGGAAAAGTTATAGGTAAAAAAAAAACATTATCGCGCGTGTTGTGGCGGCGGCAACAAAATAATAAAATAAGTTATTTTTTGAATGATTACCTATTTATTTATGATAAAGTGCAAAATACTATCTTAAAACATTGCAGAATTAATATTGTGTTTATTTAAAGTGTTGGCGGCAATGAACATAATAAAATAAGAAAAAATGCCGACAAGTTGCTGCATTAAAAACTGTACGAACAACGCAGTGAAAAATGAAGATATACGTTTTTATATATTTCCACAATTAAGAACAAAACCTGAAATTCGAAATCTGTCTAAAGAGAGGCGCACGCAAACGATGGCTACCTGCTATAAATTTAAAGAAAATTACTACTAATATAGCTCGTGTTTGTTCCAGGCATTTTATTTCAGGTATGTTGACATATTTACAATAATGTAACCATTATAACAAATATTATATTTAGGTAAATGTGCCAAACTGTCGGACGATTTGAATTCGGATTGGGTTCCAAGCCTCCACCTGCGGTACGCCGGTAAATTTAACTCATCTCTATCAGCTTTAAGACTCCAGCGGCACAAACAACGCATTGCCAGAAGACCAAGTAGAAAAATACGAGATTCAAGTTACTTTTAACACTTTTAATAAACACTGATGTGGTATTCGATGGGCTTCTTAGAGCACTTTATTTTACTCTTGGTCACTTTTTTTGTTTGATTGCTACTTAAAAACAACAATCCTTTTCCGATTTCAGAGCATTTACGTGAATTTTTATTAAATTTCAAATTTATTCCTAACTTGTAACAACCCTTTATATTTATTTATATATTTTTACTTTTGCAACAACCAATAATTATTTTGTTTATTTAATATTTTTCCTTTTACTTGTTGATTAATCTTCATAAAAACTTACATTAGTGTACATACACAAAAATATGTTAAAAAGCTCATCTAACTGAGTACAGTACTAAAAAGCTCTTAAAGTTCTATATATCTTGCCATTGTTTTTTTGTCACGAAGAAAGCTCTTCAAGCTCTATTTGTTTTGTTATTACCTATTTGTAATGTAAAAGCTCCTCCAGCTGCGAGCTCACCAAGAATGGGTATAAAAAGGCCGACACTGATCACTTCTAATCACTCTTGCTCTTATACAGACAGGGGTTTGACGTGGAGACCAACTCGGAAAGTTTACAACTGCCTCTTGGGAAACACGCCACACTTCTTGCGCGATTCATTCATTTTTTTTCTTTTACAAATTTGAAGCGATTTTTACCAATTCGGAAGTTTTCAACTGCCTTTTGGGAAATCACTCCACATTTGGATTCCTTTTGATTTTGTTGCCCCTTGGCTGATTTTGTTGCCCCTTGGCTGATTTTGTTGCCCCTTGACTGATTTTTTTTGCATTTGGCTGATTTTTTTTTGCTTCAGCAACTACTGCAGTCCACGGACAGCATACTCGCGGGTGAAAACATTAAGCCTTATAAATAAAATAAAATATAATAGTATTATTAACGTAATTTTTGTAACAAAGAGTCCAACGTAAATAAACGGCTTCTTAAAGCACCGAATCAAAACGAACATCTCTATTGCACCAATAGAGGTGTACTGTACTAGATACCGTTTTTGCAAGATCCGAAGACCACACGCCTCGAACACCAGCTCTACCGACCAACCGCTACGTCAACGCTACATTGGCACCCAACTAGAGGCCCGATTTGATACCAAAACGGATAATTTAAGAAGAAGCGAGCGCATCGCTGCCCAAAGTGCAAGAGAAGCAACAGAAACAATGGCTCACTTATCCGCTGATCAACTCAAAGAACTCATTGCCGCTATGACAACGCAATCGTCGAGCAAAGGCAGCTTCAGCCACTGCACGGAGCGTTTCAATGGTGAAAGAGATTCTGTTATAGTGGAAGGCTTTATCGCCACAATTAACATTTATAAAGATATCGAGAGAATATCTGATGCTGATGCAATAAAGGGATTTCCGCTTCTTTTACAAGACAGCGCTGTTACTTGGTGGCAAGGTGTTCAGACGGAAGCAACGACATGGAATGATGTTCTATCTCTTCTACGCAACGCCTATGCTCCTACTAAGCCGGCATATAGAATTTATATGGAAATATTTGAACAAAAACAGAAGCCAAGAGAATAAACGGACGATTTCATCACCGCAAAACGAGCTCTGTTTTCTCAATTAAGCAATCCAGCCCCAACCGAGCGTATGATGTTAGACATCGTATACGGTTTATTAAGCATCCACATACGTGACGGAGTTTCACGAGACAGCGTTACAAGCTTTAAGGATTTGCTTACTAAAGCAAGAGCGGTAGAACTGTCAATAGCTGAACGATCAGCACAGCAGGCTCCTAAAGTAGAAACAATTGCAAAGAAAAGGTGCAACTACTGTGGATTTAAAGGCCATACAATAAATGAATGTCGTAAAAAGGAACGAGAAGAAAAAACTCAAAAACAATCGGCCCCCATAACAACGAAAATTCACTGCTATAAATGCAAGGCACCTGGATTTGTTCGCTCTAACTGTCCAACATGCAAAGAACTACCAAAAGGACCAGCAACGGTTTCCTTTAATTCAATTAGGACTACGTTGTCCACAGACCTTCCAACTATACCAATCGCTTCCCATGGAGAAACGGGCTTAGCATATTTGGATACAGCTGCAAGAACCAGTGTGGCAGGAAGGCAATTATTTTTACATCTTCTAAAAAACAAAACAAAATTCTCCAAGATAAATGCTGACGTCACACTTGCTGATGGAGATGCAAAATTGCAAGAGATATATGTAGGAGACACCAACATAATAATCGGAAATCGCCTAAGGCCAATCAAATTCGTCGTGCTTCCACAGGCAACAGACAATAGAACATTGATAGGTATTGATTTCCTGGAACAAAACGGCATTGTTCTTGATTTAGGTCAAAGGTTATGGTATTTTGCCGATCAAAAAGAGAAGGTTTTTGACTTTTATGATACTGTGCATACAAAGATTGTTAATGCGACTCAAGACGTTGGTACCTTAATTCCAAATATTAATGTTTTTAACTCCGACCCGTCCATTGATAAGACATCACAAAATATTCAACAATCAATGTTGACACCAAAAAGGAAGTGCAACGAACTTACAGCACAAACAAGCACCGCCAATTTAAGTGAAAATGAGCTTGTGGATCAAATATCCTCATTTCTGAAATGGTCTGAAGACCTTAAAACAATTTCACCACTTGCTTCTACGCCAAAACAGAAGGAATACCTGGGACCTAAAATGCCTAAGAAAAGGAAAATGGTCAGAAATAAGAAAAATGAATACTCACCTCATTCAATTCAAAACATATTTCAAGATTCCCTTAGAAGCGACGAAGTAACTCCCGAGCGAAAGAAAGACAAGGAGAATCTTGTAACGAAGTGTTTTCGTTACAAACACAGTCACAGTCCCTCACCCCCGACGTTCACCCAGCCAGCTCCGGACTACAGAACAACATACCACACTCCGCACCACTACTACGCTCAGCCAACGCCACTCACCATGCACTCCGTACCACTACTACGCTAAGCCAGCGCAACTCACCACACACTCGATACCAACAACGCAACGTCCCACCACCACTGTGCTAACCAACCCAACTCACCACGCACTCGATACCAACAACGCAACGCCCCACACCACGACTGTGCAGTGCAGCCGACGCTTAAGTAGAGCCAACCAAACCAACACAAGTCAGTCGAGTGGTGGCCGCCAGACCAGACACACGGGCCGTCGGGTACAGCGACTTGTGTGTGGAGCAGCAGCGTTCTGGTTGGTACCATCGGGCTCAGTAGTAAGAGTGGGCAGTGGGGACACAGGGTTCGCAGCTATTGCGGCCCAGGTACTCGCCCCTCCTTTAGCAGTAGCAGTCGTGGCATGGTAGCGCTAGTGGCAGTCGTAGCATGGTGGGTTAGACAATGGTAGTGGAAGTAGTAGGTAGTGGTAGTCAGGCCGTAGACAACAATCAACAACAACCATCACCAAGCAACAAGCAACAACAACAATCAACAAGCAGCAGCAGCCAGCAACGGGGACCGCAGCAGCAGAGACAACAACACGCAGGCTATAAAAGGCAAAGCCGCCTGTGCACCGGGCAGTCGTCGTCGAGCGGAGTCTTCGAGCAGTCGTCGTCGAGTCATCATCGAGAGTCATCGAGCAGAGCTCAGCATATTATCACCGTGTACATTTATCCGTTTTTTTAATTAAATAAAGAAAGTACATTTTGTAAAGAATTAATTCCGTGTGTTTGATTTGACGAACTGGACTTCGTCAACGTGGTTTTTCTTCTCGGTTCCCCCTCCACTCGTAGCTTGCCACCGTAAAGGACTTGGACATTTCCCGCTGAACCTACCCCGGCTGGGAAACACTCGTTATATATGGCGCCCGAGCAGGGACAATTTTAGTAAGGAAAGTAAAGCATCGTTACCAAATACAGTGCGAATGGGGAAATCGTGGATCTACAACCTGAACAAAGAAGAAATCCAAGCAGTTTTAAAGGAATTGGAGGAGAAACCTACGGGGAAATTGGAGGAGCTGAGGAAGCGACTCTCAACATACATCGACAGCGCCCAGGAAGGGGAAGAAAAATTGCAGGAACTAGAGGCCCGTTATCGCTACCCACACTCAGAGAAGCTCACAACGGACCAAAATACCGCAGGGGAAACTACCGTCCACCCGCCAAACTCACCACACCTAACTGAGCAGGGCATTACCGGTAAAACGGTAACCTGGGAAGCGATCGCAAAAGAAAACCCGAGTATCAAGGGAGTGAAAATACATCGGTCAACCGAAGCAGAAGCGATAGAGGTCGACAATCTTGCGGTACAACGTAGCCTGGCGATAGAAGAGAAGGCACTAACAACTATGGAAGAGACATACGGAGCCAGCAACGAGGATACAACGGAAAAACGTAACGAACCAGAAATCAGCGACGCCGAAGTTTGCGACAAAGTCCGAAAATGGGGAATCCGTTACGATGGAGGAAAAGACCCGCTTGGATTCTTAGCACGGATCGAAGAACTGGCCACCTGCTACTGCCTCCCTTTCGATCGAATAACCAGAACACTACCTGAGCTACTGAAGGATAAAGCTCTGTCTTGGTATCGCAATAACCAGAGCGATTGGACAAATTGGGACGAGTTTAAACAGGACTTTTACCTCTATTTCTTGCCGCCACGATATTTTGAGCGACTGGAAGACGACATCCGCCGCCGCATCCAAAACCCGAAGGAAAAATTCACGGATTACGTCACAGCAATCCAGACCCTCATGCGTTTGGTCACGGGCATGGACAAGAAACAACAACTGGAGAGGATCTATACCAACTGCCGGCCCGAATACAAGTTCTATGTCAGACGAAAAGACTTCACTACGCTACGGGAACTCATCCTCCTCGCCGAAGAGTACGAAGGTATCCGTGCCGACGAACGCCCAAGCCGAGTAGCTACCATACAAGGACCCCCCAGAGGCCAAAATCCAGAGGTACCTCCAACTCAACATTGGTCTGCTCCAGAACGTCATCCTGCGGGACCTGCCCAACAGAGGAGACCCGAGCTACACAATTGTTGTTGGAGATGCGGCCAAGAAGGACACTTACGGCAGAACTGCCGCAACCCCCAAGTACTTTTCTGTTGGGATTGCGGAAGACCAGACGTGCGCACGAGAGATTGCTGTCGTTCCAGGGAGGGAAACGAGAGGCGAGTTCTCGACAACAGGGGCCACGACGAACTCGCATAATATCCCCCATTACTAGCCCCGCACCCCTATTTATCAACGACGACAACCGCATGTATGCCCGAATCACCATCAGAGACGAGACCTACGAAGCACTCATCGACACCGGAGCAACGAGATCCTTCATCGATGCTGACACCGCCGAGCAAATGACACACACTGTATCCCCGAGGACCAGCGACGTCCCATACACCCGCCTAGCAGATGGAAGCAATGTGCTAATCCAAGGTAGCGCCATCATCAATATCCATTTTGATCATCAGTCATACCGACATGAGTTCTTAGTCATGCCACGAATGACCAATTCCATCATTCTTGGGATGGACCTCCTTGTACGAGTGGGAATTACCCTACGTCTCGACTCCAGCGTCCTCGAGATCCCGAAGCAGAGAATCATCGAAGCAGCGTCCATTGCCACCGCCGGTACGGTGACGAACGAGCTAAAGCCGACCGGCACCCCAGCCAGAAGCCCCCCGGACCAGCCCAGGGGAAACCCAAGACCAACAAACATCACGCCAGCCCACCCGATAGTCACCGCTTCCGCGCCAGCGACAGCAACACGTCCAACTTCTACACCGCCAAACGATACCATCGCTAAAACTCAAACGGGACTTTCCCGAAGGAGACCAACAACGGAAACTACAGCCCACGAAAGACGGGCGATCGACGAATTTCTAGTCTCCGAGTTACCAAGGTACGAGCACCTACAAGGAGCTACCCATATCAATGAACATAGCACCAGGATGAAAGACAATCACCCCGTCAAGCAGCGATACTCCCCGCGAAATCCAGCCATGCAATACGATGACAAGTTGAAGTATCGACGAGAGAAATTCAATGTCCTAGCAGACGCGTCACCGAGACAACCACTCCAAAGACCGGACGAACTCTACGCCATTGATCTACCACCGAACCGAGGCGACTGGTGCAGCAAGAAGAAGACAGCCGTGATGAAAGAACCGTCGAGATTCCCGGATTACCGAATGGAAAACGGTAACTTGTACCGGTACATCCACGACAGCACCGCATACCTCAACGAAGACTACACCCCATGGAAGCTCTGCGTCGCCGAAGACCAACGACAGCGGGTGCTAAGAGAGTGTCACGATGAACCAACAGCGGGTCATCTTGGAATCAACAAAACCATCGCTAGAATCGCCAAATACTACTATTGGCCAGGCATGTTCCGGGACGTAACCAAGTATGTACGTCGCTGCAGGTCTTGTCAACGGTACAAACCGCAGCAACGCCGTAGTTTACGCCATCGAAGGGTCTACACAGAACGACCGCAGACGCGTAAAGGTTCCCACACCCGCCAGACTGGCAAGGGCAATTATCTCCAGTCGAGGGGACATGGAGCTCAGATGGCAGACCCACCGATCGCGCTTCGCCGCGCCGTGCAACCAAACGCCGCAGCTTCCGTCATCGAAGTAAGGGGGGGATGTAACGAAGTGTTTTCGTTACAAACACAGTCACAGTCCCTCACCCCCGACGTTCACCCAGCCAGCTCCGGACTACAGAACAACATACCACACTCCGCACCACTACTACGCTCAGCCAACGCCACTCACCATGCACTCCGTACCACTACTACGCTAAGCCAGCGCAACTCACCACACACTCGATACCAACAACGCAACGTCCCACCACCACTGTGCTAACCAACCCAACTCACCACGCACTCGATACCAACAACGCAACGCCCCACACCACGACTGTGCAGTGCAGCCGACGCTTAAGTAGAGCCAACCAAACCAACACAAGTCAGTCGAGTGGTGGCCGCCAGACCAGACACACGGGCCGTCGGGTACAGCGACTTGTGTGTGGAGCAGCAGCGTTCTGGTTGGTACCATCGGGCTCAGTAGTAAGAGTGGGCAGTGGGGACACAGGGTTCGCAGCTATTGCGGCCCAGGTACTCGCCCCTCCTTTAGCAGTAGCAGTCGTGGCATGGTAGCGCTAGTGGCAGTCGTAGCATGGTGGGTTAGACAATGGTAGTGGAAGTAGTAGGTAGTGGTAGTCAGGCCGTAGACAACAATCAACAACAACCATCACCAAGCAACAAGCAACAACAACAATCAACAAGCAGCAGCAGCCAGCAACGGGGACCGCAGCAGCAGAGACAACAACACGCAGGCTATAAAAGGCAAAGCCGCCTGTGCACCGGGCAGTCGTCGTCGAGCGGAGTCTTCGAGCAGTCGTCGTCGAGTCATCATCGAGAGTCATCGAGCAGAGCTCAGCATATTATCACCGTGTACATTTATCCGTTTTTTTAATTAAATAAAGAAAGTACATTTTGTAAAGAATTAATTCCGTGTGTTTGATTTGACGAACTGGACTTCGTCAACGTGGTTTTTCTTCTCGGTTCCCCCTCCACTCGTAGCTTGCCACCGTAAAGGACTTGGACATTTCCCGCTGAACCTACCCCGGCTGGGAAACACTCGTTATAATCTCTTTCCGGGTTTAATTCAAGTAATTGAAGATGAAATTGAATTGGAACCATTTTTTATGGAAATCCTTTCAATAGATGTTGAGCTTCGTGAAGATGAAGCAGTAGAATTAAATTCACTTGAAAGGCAACGTCTAAATGAATTGCTAAAAAAGGAAGAAAGTGTGTTCGATGCCCTATCCGAACCAACGCCATTTGCAATTCACACAATTAATACTGGTAATCATACTCCAGCCGCGACGACGCCATATCGACTGTCACCCACAAGAAGAGCTCAGCTTAAAATAGAACTCACTAAAATGTTGGAAAGCGAAATTATCGAAGAATGTGAATCTCCTTGGGCCGCACCTGTTGTCCTGGTGCCTAAAAAGGATGGAGGGATAAGAGTCTGCATTGATTACCGCCAGTTAAATTGCATAACAGTGCCCGACAGATATCCACTACCAAGAATTGATGACCTACTTCACTCAACAAAGAGAACATTCTTTAAAAGCACTCTTGATTTACAGTCTGGATACTATCAGATCCAGGTAGCTGAAGAAGACAGAGACAAAACCGCATTTATTACACCATTTGGGATGTTTCGTTTTAGACGAATGCCTTTCGGGTTACGAAACGCCCCCGCAACTTTTCAACGACTAATGGATAGATTCCGAAATGGTCTCGCCGACATGTTCCTTTTGACATACCTTGATGACTTGATTAGTTGCTCCAGCACTTTTAATGAGCACTACGATCATTTAGAGCTGATATTCACAAGGCTTAAAATATTTAACCTAAAAGTGAACAGACAAAAGTCAAATTTCTGTTGTCCAGAAGTTAAATACCTTGGCCACCTAATCACCAACAAAGGCATACAAGTTGATCCCGAAAAAACTATTGCCATTGCAACTCGAGCAGAGCCGAAGAACCCTAAGCAAGTAATATCGTTTTTACAAACTTGTTCATGGTACCGTCGTTTTATCAAAAACTTCGCAGATGTATCAAAGCCATTAAGTAATCTTACAAAGAAGACTGCAACGTGGAAATGGGGAAAAGAGGAACAGATGTCGTTCGATACACTCAAATCCCTACTCATAAAAGCACCGATACTCCAACAAGCCTGTGACGGAAAACCATTTCGTTTGAAAACCGATGCTAGCAACTATGCGATCGGAGCTGTTCTAGTCCAGGGGGAGAAAGCCGATGAACACCCAATCGAGTACGCTTCTAGACTCCTAAGCGCCGCTGAACGAAATTATTCAACCACCGAACGCGAAGCCTTGGCCATAGTCTGGGCGGTAAACAAATTTCGTGGTTACATCGAGGGAGGTGAATTAACCCTCGTTACTGATCACCAACCGCTAAAGTGGCTATTAACCCTGAAATCACCGACCGGTAGGCTCGCCAGATGGGCTCTGCAGTTGCAGCCCTACAACTTTCAAATAGAGTATATACCGGGAAGAACCAACACCGTCGCTGATATGTTATCACGACCACCATGCAATGATTCAGAACATACAGAATCTGGATGTAAACTCTGCGCTTTTCAAGTGGACCTTCCGACCAGAAATCCCAAGGAAATCCGAGAAGCACAACTCAAAGACGATCAGCTTGCGCCAATCATTGCATCATTTGAAAACAATACTGAAGACCTCTCTAGATGGACTACACGCGGCTATTTGCTCAACGATGGGATATTATATAGATATTCGCCAGAATCAGATGCTGAAAATGCCCAACTTCTTGTACCATCCCACGAACGCGAATCCATCCTTAATAATTATCACAATGCTGCCACTGCAGGTCATTATGGTATTGACCGAACCATTCATAGAATTGCATCCCGATACTACTGGCCTGGAATGCGTAATGACATTACCAAGCATATAGGTAATTGCCTCCAATGTTTAAGATACATACCTAGCAATCAAAAACCAATCGGTTTATTAAAAACTGTTTCAAGCAACCAAAGGTTCGAAATACTAGCAGTAGATTTATTTGGACCTTTACCTGTCACCATAGATGGTTACAAATGGATCCTTATAGCTGAGGACCTTGCTAGTAGATGGGTGGAAATATTCCCTCTTATAGAAGCCACAGCGGAAAATTGCGCCGTAACATTACTGAATGAAGTTTTTCTTCGCTATGGGACTCCACGACGACTGTTGACTGATAACGGCACACAGTTCATATCCTCTTTGATGCAGCAGTTAACTCACTGTTTGGGAATACAACAAACACTAACGCCACTTTACCACCCCGAAGCGAATCCAGTTGAACGCAAGAACCGAGACATGAAGACCCAACTCGCTATCCATGTTGGCAACAATCATACAACTTGGGCTGATGATTTGCCATCTATACGATTTGCCATGAATACTGCAAAATGTCAAAGCACAGGTTACACCGCTTCTTATTTAACGTTCGGACGAGAACCCAGAACCATTGATGATGTTAAGCACGACCTTAAAACTATAGTGCAAGCTGAGAATTTTATTCCCCAAATAACGCCAAAATTAATGCGACTAGCTGAAGTTATGCAAGATGTTCAAGAAACGATGGAGAAGTCTCAAGATCACAATAAGCAATACGCAGATAAGAAACGACAATTACAACCTAATTTTCAAATTGGAGATCTGGTGCTAGTCACCACACACGTACTTAGCCAAAGCTCGAAAAATGTTACATCAAAATTCGTACCAAAGAGAGACGGACCTTATGTTTTAATCAAAAAACTGGGAACATCCATGTATCAAATCGCATCCAGAGATGACGTGACCACTCCATTGGGAACATATCATGTTTCCTCACTGACCAAATACACACCACGATCTGAAGACAACTTTGAAGAACCAGTTCGAACATTACGACGGCGAGGCCGTCCACCGAAGACGACCACCACAAATCCTGCCGCCTCATCGAGACGATCTCAGCGCCAGAGGGGGAGACTGTAACAACCCTTTATATTTATTTATATATTTTTACTTTTGCAACAACCAATAATTATTTTGTTTATTTAATATTTTTCCTTTTACTTGTTGATTAATCTTCATAAAAACTTACATTAGTGTACATACACAAAAATATGTTAAAAAGCTCATCTAACTGAGTACAGTACTAAAAAGCTCTTAAAGTTCTATTTATCTTGCCATTGTTTTTTTGTCACGAAGAAAGCTCTTCAAGCTCTATTTGTTTTGTTATTACCTATTTGTAATGTAAAAGCTCCTCCAGCTGCGAATATTAGTAAGCTCACCAAGAATGGGTATAAAAAGGCCGACACTGATCACTTCTAATCACTCTTGCTCTTATACAGACAGGGGTTTGACGTGGAGACCAACTCGGAAAGTTTACAACTGCCTCTTGGGAAACACGCCACACTTCTTGCGCGATTCATTCATTTTTTTTCTTTTACAAATTTGAAGCGATTTTTACCAATTCGGAAGTTTTCAACTGCCTTTTGGGAAATCACTCCACATTTGGATTCCTTTTGATTTTGTTGCCCCTTGGCTGATTTTGTTGCCCCTTGACTGATTTTTTTTGCATTTGGCTGATTTTTTTTGCTTCAGCAAGTACTGCAGTCCACGGACAGCATACTCGCGGGTGAAAACATTAAGCCTTATAAATAAAATAAAATATAATAGTATTATTAACGTAATTTTTGTAACAAAGAGTCCAACGTAAATAAACGGCTTCTTAAAGCACCGAATCAAAACGAACATCTTTTATTGCACCAATAGAGGTGTACTGTACTAGATACCGTTTTTGCAAGATCGGAAGACCACACGCCTCGAATACCAGCTCTACCGACCAACCGCTACGTCAACGCTACAAACTTCGTTTGTTTCCCTACAAGTTGCTCAGCTGGCACTTTGTTTTTTTTTCTCATTTGACATTGACGTTGTCGCGAACTACTCTATTGGCTTTGGTATTTAAGTATGTTATGGGCTGATACCTTTGTAAAAGTATAATAATGAAAAATAAATAATTCTTCAATCGCTTTTCAATTTATTCACGGTATGTAAGGACATAGCACATTTGTGTTTGATGCCAGTTGTTCAAATAGGACATGAGACACAATTTAGTTCCTTATCGGATAGCTTATTACTCAATTTATTTATTATCGGCTCATCAATCGACTTGGGAAGTATTTATCGGGAATAGGGTATCGAAAATACAAACTAGAACACCTTTCGCTGGAACGGCGATTGCAGATTGGGCTAATAATTAGCTGCGGTATAATGATGTCCAAAAAAAAAAACCCGGATTCGGATTTTTGCTATTTTGTTAATGGACATCAGGGGGATGAAAAGGAAAAAAAAAAAAAAAAACTTAACGACGAACGAAGTGAGCTGAACTTGTTTATCGAAGAAAAAATGAGTTCAAGCACACTCTTGTCGCCGAAAGATTCCTTATTGAGGATAATTTGGCACATACAATGAGAGAATTTTAAAGATGAAATTCAACAATTAGATAGAAAGCAAATGATCAAACCCCTTCCTTGACGATAACTCTTTGAATCTCCTCAGAGTGGGCGTCTGCAGAATTCGTCCATTCCCTTCGTAAAATATCCTATTCTCCTTCTCAAACCACATTCCTTTGTTAAATCTCTTCATATATATTTTAATAGAAGGTAATGGTTGTACTGGACCACAAGGAATAGTAAGACAGCGCTTCTGGGGCACCTACCTGCCGATAGAGTACACGAACAAGCAAGTCGTGTGCTGCAACACCTTTAAATATTAACTATTAATCACCCCTTGTTACCTAGCCTTAAGTCGAATTGTATATACAAAAAGCTTAATAAAAGCAAATGTAATGTAATGCAACAAACTCAAACCAGAGTCGCTGAATGGTGTGCTGCAGAACGATTTTAGTTTCACCTAGAGCGCCTCATTTTGGAAATCTGCTGTTGCGGTGAATCAGCCAAGATTCAACTAACAGTAAGAGAGGCTTGTTTGACGTTCGAGGAGCTGGCAACGGTGGTGGCAGAGATAGAAGCCGTCTTGAATTCCCGGTCTAATGATCCTAGTGGCGAGCAGGTGCTTACTCCCAACCATTTCCGACTACTAAAGGGTGATTTTTTAAGAGGCTTAGAACTTTAAAAAAAAAAAAAACACAAAAAATTCGAAAAAATGAATGAAATATTTATTTGAATCGATAGTTTGAACCTTGTAATTTAATGTTTAAAGATAATTTCATGCAAATGTTGACCGCGGCTGCGTCTCAGGTAGTCCATCCGCTGAGTCCAATTTTGGCATACTCTTTCACACATATCGGCCGGTATCTCACGAATGAATGCATGGATGTTGGCTTCCAGTGCGTCAATCGAAGCGGGCTTGTCCCTATACACATTAGCCTTGACATACCCCCACAAAAAATAATCTAATGGTGTCAAATCGCACGATCTAGGCGGCCAATTGACCGGCCCGAAACGTGAAATTAACTGTTCACCAAACTCGCCTCGCAATTGCGCCATTGTTTCGCGTGCTGTGTGGCATGTGGCACCGTCTTGTTGAAACCACATATCATGCAAGTCAAGAACTTCCATTTCGGGCAAAAAAAAGTTTGTTATCATCGCTCGGTAGCGTTCACCATTGACAGTAACGCTGCGATTCGCATCATCTTTGAAGAAATATGGCCCAATAATGCCGCCGGCCCATAAACCGCACCAAACAGTGGCTTTTTCGGGATGCATTGGTAGCTGTTGCAATGCTTCTGGCTGATCTTCACACCAAATGCGGCAATTTTGCTTATTTACGTACCCATTCAACCAAAAATGAGCCTCATCGCTGAACACAATTTTTCGATAAAAAAGCGGATCCTCGGCCAGCTTTCCAAGAGCCCATTCACCAAAAATTCGGCGTTGTGGTAGGTCGGCTGGCTTTAGTTCTTGCACAAGCTGTATCTTAAAAGGCTTTACGCACAAATCCTTCCGCAAAATTTTCCACGTAGTGCTGTAACAAAGGCCTAACTGCTGGGAACGGCGCCGAATCGACATTTCGCGGTCTTCTGTCACACTAGCTGATACGGCCGCAATATTTTCTTCACTATGCACAGTACGTAAACGTGTTGGTGGTTTAATGTCCAACAAAGTAAATTTGGTGCGAAATTTGGTCACAATCTTCCGAATAGACTGCTCAGAAGGTCGAGAATGCCGATCATAAATTGGAAGCAGCGCGCGATGAACATTTCGAACCGAGCACGAATTTTGATAGTAAAATTCAATAATTTGCAAGCGTTGTTCATTTGTAAGACGATCCATGGTTAAATTGCAAACCAAACTGAAGCTGTTTGACAGTGACACAAGGTACTAAACACACGTCAGCTGTCAAAACCAGTGTTGCCAAAACCAAACCAGCTAAAAAATCACCCGTTATAACAAATTTAGTAACACTTTTGGCATTGTTGGTCCAAAGAGTATCTGTTGGAGAGAGAAAAATGGTAAATTTCGCCCGAGAATATCAAAAACGACTCGGAGGTATTAAGCTGGGACGATAAAACTCCCACTGAATAAAGTTAATAGAAAGAGTAGCCAAATTAATCGAAACGACAGATGGTAAGGTAAGAGAGTTGTGATGTGGATACGAAAAGAGGAATCCTGCTTCCTGCGTTGGCGCCATTACCAGTAGTCGTCCGTCAAGGCAGGCAGAATGTTGCTGCAGAAGGCAGCATAGATTAAATAAAGTAAAATTGAAATAAAATTCTAATACGAATTCTTACCTATATATAGTTACTAGCAGACCCGGCGAACTCCGTTCCGCCCAAATTCATAAATGTAATGAAAATAATATTTCCAAGCATGCACAGCGCATGCTAATTTACGTAATTCCGTCAATTCAAATTCTTTATTCAAAAGTTATATTTAATACAATAGAAATAACTGAAGTATAGCAATGTCGATGTATATTTCAATAAAACCGCAATGATTGACGTGCCGGCCAACCATCCGCTTTTGTACTAAAGTGGTTTGCCTACAGGTGAGCACGCCACATACAATTGGACCATGTGAAAAACATGGGAATTCAAGATTGATGCTACAAATATCCAGCGATTATCCTTGCGACTTATTATTTTGTCATAGACACTTAAATGCCAAATCGTTCTGAGTAAGCGGAGTCCGCGATATGACAATGTTTGCCTTTTAAACTCAAAATCGTGATTACATGACATTTGATTTGAGGTTCTTCACAATCATATCAAACGCGATCCGATACAAAGTTCGGTGCATTAAGGGCCGTTTTATTCACTCGAAGTTGAACACAACTTGAGGAGTTTGATATATGTATAAAAATCCCCATGCCCTAAGGTTGTTCAACAAAATGATAATTGAGCCGAATTTTAATTTCAAATTGTGAAGCGGTAAGTCCGGAACATCCGAATTAGAAAATTAAAAATTTTAAATAATTTTTCTTGTATTGGAAGTGATACCACCCGTTTCCTATCCATTCTATTTTTTCCAAAGTGCGGTTCCTTTATTAGGATTGAAGACAAATCTGCGATCTTCTAAGTTCATTTTCTCTATCGCCGTTTTAAACATTGTAATGAAAGCGTTGATTGCATTATAATAATGGTTGCAATTGTCGAGTTATGTTTTTTGTCACTACTGTGCTACTTTTACTTTGCCACTCGCACAGCAGTTTTTTAGCGCGTTTTAATGGTGGCACACAATTATAGTCATCGCTCCAATATCGAAAATCGCATCACCGACATAGTTTTCTGTTCTTTCTACTGAAATGCCAGTCCTTCGAATGTCAGCAACGACGTGCATCTTGCCACTCCGATTTGAACTTGCTCCCATCCCAGCAATAGTAGGATTTGACGCAGTTCTCATTACTTGCACTCTCAATTTTCTTGACTGTTGATCTGGTCTTATGCCATGCGATGTCCCACTTTTCGTTTTCTTCTGTAGTTTGACTTCGTTGATATTTGTTGTTGACTTGCTTGCCTTGTTCGTCGGCCAATATTTGTGCGCATACGTCTTGGCATTTTTAAAAAATAACTTAAATTTGCTTTTCAATAACTATTTTGTCCGCGTTTAAACTTTGTACATTTAATTTTTAACTTATCAACTGTGTAAAAGAAATGAAACTGTTGGAGCGATGCACAAAATCAAAAACAAACCATCACTGTTAACCAACGTATAATACATTAATTTCATCTCGATTTTATCAATCCACTTTTTGAAAAAAAAAATCCGCACATATAGTAGGTACGTAGATTTCTAATTAATTTTTGATATAGAAAAGTCAAAATAAATAGCGCAGAAAATCAAAAAAATCTAAAATGGAAAAATTAACAAATAAAGTAGCCTATCGCAATACTCTATCCCGTAGCTTTGTATTAGTAAAAGAATTTTTGAAATCGGTTCGGTAGTTCCGGAGATTACCTTCCTCAAACAAACATTACCTCTTTATATAATAGTGTGACTAGCAGACCCGGCGAACTCCGTTCCGCCCAAATTCATAAATGTAATGAAAATAATATTTCCAAGCATGCACAGCGCATGCTAATTTACGTAATTCCGTCAATTCAAATTCTTTATTCAAAAGTTATATTTAATACAATAGAAATAACTGAAGTATAGCAATGTCGATGTATTTCAATAAAACCGCAATGATTGACGTGCCGGCCAACCTTCCGCTTTTGTACTAAAGTGGTTTGCCTACAGGTGAGCACGCCACATACAATTGGACCATGTGAAAAACATGGGAATTCAAGATTAATGCTACAAATATCCAGCGATTATCCTTGCGACTTATTATTTGTCATAGACACTTAAATGCCAAATCGTTCTGAGTAAGCGGAGTCCGCGATATGACAATGTTTGCCTTTTAAACTCAAAATCGTGATTACATGACATTTGATTTGAGGTTCTTCACAATCATATCAAACGCGATCCGATACAAAGTTCGGTGCATTAAGGGCCGTTTTATTCACTCGAAGTTGAACACAACTTGAGGAGTTTGATATATGTATAAAAATCCCCATGCCCTAAGGTTGTTCAACAAAATGATAATTGAGCCGAATTTTAATTTCAAATTGTGAAGCGGTAAGTCCGGAACATCCGAATTAGAAAATTAAAAATTTTAAATAATTTTTCTTGTATTGGAAGTGATACCACCCGTTTCCTATCCATTCTATTTTTTCCAAAGTGCGGTTCCTTTATTAGGATTGCAGACAAATCTGCGATCTTCTAAGTTCATTTTCTCTATCGCCGTTTTAAACATTGTAATGAAAGCGTTGATTGCATTATAATAATGGTTGCAATTGTCGAGTTATATTTTTTGTCACTCCTGTTTGCCCTCTGTAACGCCTATCGACTTGATCATCCCCCGACAAAATGAAGTACACCTGCGAATTTTGCTGTAAGTCCTCATTTACTGGCAAAAAGGCACCCATCCGATGGTAAATTTGGCCTTGAATCTGTTAATCCGAATTTTGCGGCGTAGAATCCCGTGTCATTGTTAGAAGATGTGTGCATGATGTATGAGAGAAAATATTGCCCTGCCAGTCGGCATGAAACAAGTTTTTTTAATAATTTTCGTTCCCAATGTAGTCATACGAAAACAGCAGTTGTACTGTCAAATGTTCTTTAGAAAATCCTCCGATTCAAATTGCTCCGCAGGTGCTACTTTTACTTTGCCACTCGCACAGCAGTTTTTTAGCGCGTTTTAATGGTGGCACATAATTATAGTCATCGCTCCAATATCGAAAATCGCATCACCGACATAGTTTTCTGTTCTTTCTACTGAAATGCCAGTCCTTCGAATGTCAGCAACGACGTGCATCTTGCCACTCCAATTTGAACTTGCTCCCATCCCAGCAATGGTAGGATTTGAAGCAGTTCTCATTACTTGCACTCTCAATTTTCTTGACTGTTGATCTGGTCTTATGCCATGCGATGTCCCACTTTTCGCTTTCTTCTGTAGTTTGGCTTCGTTGATATTTTTTTGTTGACTTGCTTGCCTTGTTCGTCGGCCAATATTTGTGCGCATTCGTCTTGGCATTTTTTAAAAATCACTGTAATTAGCTTTTCAATAACTATTTTGTCCGCTTTTAAACTTTTTACATTTAACTTTTACCTTATCAACTGTTTAAAAGAAATGAAACTGTTGGAGCGATGCACAAAATCAAAAACAAACCATCACTGTTGACCAACGTATAATACATTAAATTTATCTCGATTTTATCAATCTATACTTAAAAAAAAAAAAAATCCGCACATAGTAGGTAGTTTTCTAATTAATTTTTGATATAAAAAAATCAAAATAAATAGTGCAGAAAATCAAAAAAAATCTAAAATGGAAAAGTTAAAAAATAAAGTAGCCTATCGCAATACTCTATCCAGTAGCTTTCTATTAGCAAAAGAATTTTTGAAACCGGTTCGGTAGTTCCGGAGATTACCTTCCCCAAACAAACATTACCTCTTTATATAGTAGTGTGATGTGATGTGATGTGATGTGATAACTTTTAAATATGATTTACTTGAATTAGACCCATTAGTTCAAATAAATGTACTGTTCGTAAGAGATCTGACTTTGATTGCCTCAAATCATCAAATATGTGGCGCTATGTGAGAAACGTCAGTTGACAGCAAACATGAGAATTTCATTGCTTAGCGATCCATCTGCTCCAGATTTTTCGAAGCAATTATTGCTGACTATCGGTAATGGTCGTGTTCCTGATGTCGACGAATTGAGCGGATTGATTTCATTTCCTTCGAATTTTTGCAATTTTGTCTCATCGAAAGATGAGCTTATCAAAAAGTATTCCCGAACATCATTGCTAATCACAAAAATAACGAATGGTTGAGTAAGCGAGTAATTGTAGCGGCTAAGAATAAAAATGTGGATGACTTAAACTTTCTAATTCAGGACCAGATCCTTGGTAGGTAATCTGCATTCACTCAAATCTATTGTCAACCAACTAAATTTGTAAGCTCTTTAGATATTCCTGGCTTACCACCGCAAAATTTACAACTCAAGGATGTTTCGAGATCTAATCCAGTCAAATTTATGCAATGGAACGGGCTTGGTGATAAGAAAACTGATGGTCAATGTGTTTTAAAGAAGGAAGTTCTCATTCCAAGGATACCGATGACCGTAACCGATAAGCCCCTTCCCCTTGAGTTTGAACTAATTCAATTTCCGATTCGTCTTGCATTCACCCATTCACCAAGACGACTAACAAATCACACAGTGTTTGTGGTCTGAAATTAAAAAATACATTTTTTTTCCCATGGTCAATTATTGTATGTGGCATATTCACATGTCGGCAAACCATCCACTTTATTTGTTCTTCACCCAACAATGCGAAAAATATTGTGTATCACAAGGTGCTTCAGTAAAGATAATAAAACCAAAAATAAACCAATGCAGCTTAATATATGGCTATATCAAAGCAATTGTCTTACTGACGGGCCATTGAAATACTTGATTTTTTTTTACTTCTATTGTATTTGTATTTCCTAATTAACTATTGAACTTAATTAAAGTAATAAATTGAGTTTAGTTAAAAGGTATCATTAAATTCATTGACCGTTAGGCGTTACGAAATTCGCCAGGTCAGCTAGTAACGGGTGGTTAAATTTTAAGGGCCGTTATTGAATGTGAACCACATCTAAACCTAGAGTTTTTTTCTGCATTTCATTTGACATTTCTCAATTTCAGATTAACTCAATTTGGACCATGGAAAGATACGCAATCGAGCAACGCGTTAAAGTTATTCAGGCTTATTATGAAAATGGGCGTCCAAATCAAAATGCATATCGTGCACTTCGTGATTTTTTCGGTCAATTTAATCGTCCAAATGTGCGTACAATCGAAAAAATCGTACAAAAATTTGAGCAAACCGGGTCTGTAGGAGATTTGAAAATACCAGAGCATGCTCGTACAGCTCGTACTGCAGAAAATATTGCTGCTGTTCGCGATAGTGTGACTGAAGAGCCGTCCACCTCAACTCGTCGTCGTGCCCAACAATTGCACATCTCACGCTCGTCGTTGATGAACATTATGCATAAAGACTTGCATTTACGCGCTTACAAGGTGCAATTGACTCAAGAACTAAAGCCTCTTGACCATTTCAAACGGCGTCAATGGTGGCAAGAAATGGCAACAGTGGATGATCAATTATAGAAGAAAATCATCTTCAGTGATGAGGCACATCTTCACCTCAGTGGATTCGTCAACAAGTAGAATTGCCGCATTTGGGCGAATGAAAATCCAAGAGTGATTGTCGAAAAACCAATGCACCCACAAAGAGTGACTGTTTGGTGCGGTTTATGGGCTGTCGGCATCATCGAGCCGTATTTTTTCCAAAATGAGGCCGGTCAGGCAGTTACTGTGAATGGTGTTCGCTATCGTGAGATGATAACGAACTTTTCATGGCCCGAATTGGAAGATATGGATGTGGACGATATGTGGTTTCAACAGGACGGTGCCACTTGCCACACAGCTAACGAAACAATGTCTCTTTTGCGCGACAAATTCAATGGCCGTATTATCTCACGTGGTGGCGATGTCCATTGGCCGCCAAGATCATGTGATTTGACACCGTTTGACTTCTTCCTTTGGGGTCATTTGAAAGAAAAGGTGTACGTCGATAAGCCAGTAATAATTCAAGAGCTAAAGGATGAGATAATTCGGCACATTAACGGCATAGAACCTCAATTATGCCTCAGCGTCATCGAAAATTTGGACCATCGGATGGAAGCCATTTGGCCGATATTTTGTTCCATACATAATTAAACCATACTAATATTATCATAATAAAAATAAATTACAATAATTTCCTTAATAATTTTTGTTTTATTCAAAATCAACATTGGCCCTTAAAACTTAACCACCCTTTATAATTAAAAAGCTAGTCTTTTTGCTTTTGTTATGTATTTACCTGGAAGCCAATAAAAAGGAGTTAGCCGCCCTTTCATTATTTATCCTTACTGTAATAAATCTGTAACTTTTTTCCGGCTAAGGTGTTTGGTCGGAATAGATTAAAAAAGGACTGCATGAAATTGATTTCGGTTTTCACAGTTACATTTTCGAGATTACCTGATAGGATATGTGTTACCATTATCCGCTGGCCGAAAGCGGAGATCTAAGCTCATCTACATATACTTATAATAAAACTGTAGGCAATTTTTCTGTTACCTAATGGCGTGAAAACTACTGCACAGATTTCGATGCAACTTTTTTTGAAATGTTTCTTAATATTCTGTGCAACATTATAGGCTATTGCTTTCATTGCCATGCCTATTTTTTGGAGCGTTTTTGACCAAAATGTGTTTTTTTTCCGACTTTACTGCCTTTAACTCGCCATTACTCAAATAATTCTTTATCGATGCAAACAAAACAAAATACTTAGGAGAGCCAACACTTTTATAGATATTTCAAGCCATCAATCAGCTTTCTATGTCTTCTAGAAGCTGAGCTACAACCTAAAATCTAACATTAAAAAAATAAATTTATTTTTTGAAATCGAATATTATCAGCCGCCGCGGTTCTTGATCGTTGTTCTGCTTTGGGGTGGTTTTTGGTGGTGCACATCGCACAAGCAAGTTCATATGAAAAAAAAAACCAGCCACAACGTGTTTCTGAGGAAATGCGCAGATGGCTGATGATGATGACGTGTGGTGTGGTGGGGGACGTATGGTGGAGGTGGTGTATATAGAAATTGAGTTCATGGTTTTTCTTTTAATGGTTGTTATAGTACCTACGTTGATACTTACAGTAAAGAATTGAAAAATTCAAGAAGTAAAGACGATATAGGTGACTTATGTTGTTTGATTTATTAATTGTTGGTGTAGATACAAATTTCCGTTAAGGCTTTTGTTTAAGTGGTTGTTTTGATATTACCTACGTGGTACCTACAGTAAGGAAGTGAAACTTCAGTACTTACGCTGTTGAATTTAATTTTCTTAAATTGGTGTTTTAGGTAAATAGGTTCGTTTGATTTATTGTTTCAATGTCACAATGTTCACCGCTTTTTTTTTTTAGCTATATTGTTGATTTTAAACAAATATGCCGTTGAGAAAACGGTCAAATCTCTTTTATTTGAAACTACACAGTCTCACGACGCGTACGAAGTTGCGGGCACAGCTAGTATCCAATAAATGTTGTAATTATCTAATTGGCAAATCAGAGAGAGCACTGGTCAGCTAGCAATAAATATATAATCCTCGGAAGAAAAAAAAAATAATATTTGCACAACTGATGTTAACATGAGTAAGCCTCTCCCCATCTTAGGCAACCGACATAGTACTCGTACATTTTGCTATGCGTGTTCACACTGGCTTGCAGTCACTCAGTCGGATATTTTACTAACAGAAAGGCAGCCATTAATGTACAGTAAAGACAAATTTAAATATGTTTGTATATAACTATACGGTGACCAATTTTTGTAATCACAAAAAAGAGGACTTTTTTTAGGTAAAAAATACAGTTGAACGAGGTAAGAGAAAGTTATTTTTATTGAAGTTTATGGGATTAATAAAATTAATCGACTTGGTCTTTGAAAATCAATACATCAAGATTATAATCTAAAACTCTAGCTTTGTAAGAATGGAGAAATTGCCTACTTAGATATTTCTTATCGTAAAAGGATGCTCTTAACCAGAAAAGGAGAACTTTAGAAGTGAAAAGAGCTTTTACTAAACTGACCTCAAAATGTCCTCCTTTACTAAAAACATCAGAGAGGATGATAGTAGCGAAAAAGAGTACTGTCCTATTAAAAAGAGGACGAATGGCCACCGTATATATAACTTCAATCTAATGCAACCTGCATATTTTTTCCCAAATAAAAATCCATTCGACGGTCATCAAAAAAAGTCACTTTTAGCAAATCCATTTACCTTTAAGCTTTTCTACTTATTCAACAACTCACTTCAGTTGTGTTATAGAGAGAAAAGGGAAATATTTCCTATAAGGACACTGCGTCATCCAAGAGTTAATATCCACTACAAAAACCTCGAAATGCGAAAAAAAAAAAAAAAAAAACTCGCCTCCAACCGTACGAAACTCATTACGTGGACTGATTTATAAGTAAACTCCTCCTCGCCTAACATACCTCATACCGACACATTCAAACAAGCAGCTCCAGTCTCTTCCACTTAAAGTTTGATTCGCCCATTTCGCTCAATTTGCCTTCAGGTTTCAGGTAGACAAAAAGGATCTACTCGTGAATGTTTAGCAAGAGGCATCCTCCTATCGGCTTCGTTCAAAAACAGAGATATCGATTAATCAAACGCAAGATGATGGTGGGGCAATTGCTTTCCTTTGAAAGGAAGAACTTTTCCAACAAACCGCCCACTTAGCGGCAATTAAAGAGCAACAGGAGGTGTACTGCAGCGCGTCCCAGTAGACCCACTGAAAACCGCCATCAAATACCATTCATTGGCAATGCAACCAAACTAATTTAATCAAGAGTCCTTCGTCCCTCGTATACTGTGGGAGAAAGCTTCAAAAATCAACGACACACACACACAAGGAGCAAGACTGTACAATAAAAGCCAACACACACTTCTGCCGGCGAAAGTTTCTCCAGCAAAGGAGGAATTTTTTTCGTAGGTACCACTTTTGGGTGGGGTGGTTCCCATCGCGTTCAAACAACCCACTCCCGCCCAAATTTCAACCTCCAAATGAGCAGAATCACTAATTATACTTAATTAATATCAGTTGTTGTGATTCCCACTCGTCATTATCTGTGCGAGGTCCTTGGCGGATAAAGAAGATCTAGAGAGTGGCGGCGAAAAAAAAAAAAACGCGGATACTTCCGGTGAAAATTTCTTAATGAAGATAAAACAACTCCTAGCATGACTTTATGTTTATCGGGAAGGATCTGCGGCTGGATGCGATTTAATGCAATTCCTTCACTAGCCAAGAAGCGGAAAGTATCCCTGAATTGGGCGTGTGCTTACACGAGATGCATTAAACCATGAATATCTAAAAGTGAGAGCATGAGTAATGGTACTTTGCAACAGGATGTGCCACTCAGAGTGCACTGAATATGTTTTTTTTTTTTTTTGTTTAGTCCCTATGTATATTTCGGTAAACATTGGGTTATCCGCATTCCGCACTGGGGGGAACTCCGTTTGAGTGGAAGTGAATTCAATTCCGAGCATCCTGTCGCGATGCTGCAGTTGATAGTTATATATATATTTTTTTTCTTTTTTGTTATTTATGGCTTTGTTTTATAGCAACCAACTATTAGGGGATTCGGGACAATTTGAGTGTGCCAACGTGTTCGTGGATATTTCCTATTGCTGGAGAGGGTCTGGGCTGTTTGCATGGAAGGACAAAACAGCTCTAAAAAAGGATTTGAACTACTCAATGCGGAGGTTTTAATTTTAAAGGGAATATTAGGTGTGATCCTTTTTTGGAGTTTTCAATTTTGTAAGTCGCTCACGTGTGTGGAATAGGATTTAATCCGTTTACAAGCAAACAGTTTAGAGGGCGAAAAAGCACAGCTATAGAAATATACAAAAATGTATAAGTTAAACAACACTAAAAGGACCCTAGATCTAGCTTAACTTTTAGGTATATAGGTTTTTCTGGAAGGCTATGAGCTGTGTAGCTTTCTGAGGATATTTGTGCCGCAGGTAGGAGGGGACAAAATAAAAGCGCTTTAAGCGTAATTTTTATTTTTCCAGGGAATGAACCTGAAAATTTCTGCTCGTTAGAAAATAAATGCGAATCTGTAGAAATGCTACAAAGATTTTCAATGAGGTCGGGTCGACCTTGAAATGGCATTAAACAAGCTGTGTATGCGGTATTAACGAAAATCTTCTTTTATTTCAAAGGTCACACATATGCCATTATGTTTATGGATTATGACCTCATTTAAATATCCGCCGCGGCTTCTAATGGTGGCACGAGTCCGAGTGGGTTTTAATGAGTCTGCCGCATAGATCCGTCTGAATTTGAGAGCACGGTTGCCACTTTGGTAATAAACTACCAAATCTGGTAATTTTTTTCTTAGTTCATGATTTTTGGTAATTTGGTAATTTTTATCTGGCTTTGGTAACTTTTTGAACAGGAGCACCAAAAAGACGAACTCGATATCATCACATGTAAATGCTGCCTTACTTTTTCTGCCCACTACGTTTAAGGTTTAAAAGTATTCCTAGTACATCAGTAATGTGGTATTCGATTGGGCGCTCTCAGAGCACTTTTTTTGCTCTCAGAGCATTTTTTATGTTCGTTTGGCACAAAAAACGAGCAATCTTTTTCAGATTTCAGAGCACTTTTGCGAATCTAGATATTTTCTCAAATTTACCAATACAAGTGCGCTTAAGTTTGACAACTGGTGGAGGGCGAAAAATTGGATTCCACTTGAGAGGCTTTACGTGTTCTGCATAAAGTGCATACTAGGCTTAAACATAGGTTAATTTTTCCATTGCCATGACATTTTTTTATAATAAGTTCGTAAATCAGAGAAAAATTAAACGATACCAAAAAGTCTTATTCATACTGGCTCAAGACGATATGTACGATTTTTTTGTGTTTTATCATTTTTCCAGATTTTTGGTAACTTTTTGCTTAGTCTGGTAACTTTTTTTTTCATTTTTGGTTGCTAATTTTGTTTGCAAGTGGCAACCATGTTTGAGAGATCACATTGCACGGTTAAATGTTTGGGAACGTTTTTTAATACTTCCGCATTATTATAGGTTTATGCAAGAGAAGAAAAAATAGTTTTCAATATTTCCTCGTGGAAACATTGTGATGCCCTTTTTGTTTTTGGGGTAAACCGTTAGTGTTACATCGGTGATCTCCATCCCTTCTCCTTTTGTGGTTATCTGACGCGGTCTAGCCCTCCCGATGTTCTCAGAAGCCTGTAAAAATCAAACACCTCGACCTCGTAGCGATATTACCAACTTGGGTATCCTATGTCATATTAGTACGTGCGAAGTCCAAGCGATGTTGCTTTCTTGCGCTGTTAAGTGGGTTTTTTTCTGTAATTTGTTTAATTTCAAGTGTTGAGCACTTAAAATAAAATCAATCGACGAGCAGTTGATTTGCTGGCACTGACTGCTGCTAGTTCCTTAATTTTGGTGGTGAAGTTAGCAGAATTTGATGTCGTTCTAATTAATTTTCTGTGGTTACAAAGCTATCTTGGTCCGTCCTTTGTGATTTTTTCCATATGAGGCAGTATCTTTTATATAATTTCGAAGCGCATGATCACTCCGTCCATTTTTTTCTCGCAATACTACACATTGAAATACCTTCCGTGTGGTAAGCGTCAATTGTTGCCCTTTCTTCAACCGTTAAAAACCGTTTGCTTTTACCCATTTCCGCTTAAAATTAAGGACACACACTTGTTAAAGCTTAAAATTTGAAATTGAGTCAAATTCGCGTAACAGGTAATTACCAAATAATTGAATTCATCAATGCGTCTAATCAAGTGAATGAAAAAATTGTCCTTGTTTTTATATGACTGAGAAGGAAGAGAACAAAATAACCGTGAACTGTCTCTCACCAATAACATATTTCTTTTTTTTTCATTGAGAACTAAATAATCTTTCTTATAAATGCATTTGCTTTGTAATTAAAAGAAACACAAAGGAAAAAATTAAAATTATGAAAAAATTGTTCGGTCCAAACAAGTAAACCGCACTGTATTAAAATAATTAATTTTTATATGACTGAGAAGGAAGAGAACAAAATAACCGTGAACTGTCTCTCACCAATAACATATTTCTTTTTTTTTCATTGAGAACTAAATAATCTTTCTTATAAATGCATTTGCTTTGTAATTAAAAGAAACACAAAGGAAAAAATTAAAATTATGAAAAAATTGTTCGGTCCAAACAAGTAAACCGCACTGTATTAAAATAATTACCCCAATCATTGAAACCGGCGGATAGACTGCGGCGGGACCTTATCCGATCCGCATCCGTTCACTTACCCTGTCATTGAAACCGGCGGATGAACTGCATTATCGGTCCGTAAAACCTCTTTATCGAAAAATTCGAAATCAGCTGTTCTGCTGTCAAATGAAACTTTTTCAAAGAAAATTATTGAAAATAAAGAAATGGACACGATCGCTTTTTATATAAATGTTGCAACTGCAAATCAAACTGATAGCAGGCAGGTTCGAAGGGGCATTCGAATGCGAGCAGAAAACATTCTGAATTTACCCGATACTCAGTAAGTAATTTAAAAATAAACGAATTTCTTTCACATCTTGAATTTTATTTTTAGCTTTATCAAATACTTCAAGCTCAACAAATCTGCATTCAGGTATGTTTTGAATGAGCTAAAAAGGAAACTGCCACCACGAATAAGATCCTCATCACTTACACCTGAATGTAAGTTGGCAGTTATTTTGAGATTTTTGGCAGAAGGGGGTTACCAAACTGGTGCTGGACAAGATTTTAACAATCGACAGTATCTACAACGCTGTCTGAAGTTCTCAACATTTTAGAGGAGTTTTTATGTCCTAAGTGGATAAGCCTGAAAATGTCAGAGGAGGAAAAAATGGAAGCGAAGATGCATTTCTACGAGAGGTCAGGTATTCCAGGTATTGTTATGTGCGTTGATGGCACGCACATAAATATTTTAAAGCCTCCTGGTGAAAATACACACCTCTTTTACAATCGAAAAGGTTTTTACAGCTTAAATGCCATGATAGTAAGAAAATCTACAAATTTACCTATGCATAGGTACTCTTAATATGATGCTTCATTTTCAGATATGTGATCATAAGCAGCGTATCCGATATGTGGACGCAAGATATCCGGGTGCCAGCCATGACTCGTTCATATGGGAAAATAGCGAAGCAAATTTTTATTTTAAATCGCTGTATGACAATGGAGATAGAAATACACGATTACTAGGTAAAATAATTTTAACTTTAAATCGGTTATTAATTAGTTATCTTAACAGGAGACTCTGGGTACCCTTTGTCGTGAACACACCAAAAAGCAGATTCAACCGGAGTCATAGCAAAGGCCGTAATGTTGTAGAACGTACTATTGGCGTTTGGAAGAATTGGTGTCGATGTTGTCTTGGAGCCCGGCAACTACATTATTCGCCAAAAAAAGCTGTACATATTGTCAATGTTAGTGCTGCACTTCACAATATACGTATACACTACAACGTTTGCAATGAGCAATTAGACAACCCAGAAGAAAATGACGAATTTGAGCATAATGATGGAGGATATACACAAACCGATTCGTATTCAGCAGAGGCAAATCAAATTCGTGACGACATTTTGCAAAATTTTGAATAAAATAAATTGATTAAAGTAAATTCCATTTTTATTAAACGTAACAAAAAACCCAATAAAATAAATATAAGAAAAAACAAACGTAAACAAAAGTAAATCACTTTTCATTGCAAAGCGTAAAAAGTATATCAGCCTTCATGGCAAAGTGTAAAAATTAAATCAGCCTTCATGGCGTGTGCAAAAACTTAACACTAAATAAATAAATAAAAATAGTTCCTTTTTTTACATATATACACATAAACTAATATACTAAAGTCCAGTCACAAAGTTCTGAATTAATTTTCGTTATCTGCATTCCTCCTTTTAGTTGCAAGGTATTCCATGCGCGCATTGTGCCTTTTTGTTTCATCAACCAATGACTGATTGATTTTATTAGCCTTCTTTTGGTATTCACCCAACCGATCTAATGAATGATACACTTTTTTGATCAAACAATTAGTATCATTTGATCGCTCTTCCATTTTTGAGAGGCCTTCGGAAATTGTTTCATACAATTTTTCTTGTGTGTTTATCTGTCGTTGAAGAAGTTCCAACTGTTTTGGTACTGGTTTTTTCGATGGCCGGTCTGCGTTATTGGTTGGGGTTGTTTTCGGAGCCTATGTCTAATCCCTGGTAATTCGCATCCATTTCGATTTCCGAAATATCCCCGGTGTCTTCGAGCAGATCGGATGTGACGGCTGCTTCGTTAAGAGGTTTCCGTATAATTGGACCCCCATAGCAGCTTGTTCTGGGCAACCCGTCTACGCTGTCCTTCAAACACACAAGTTCAATAACCTCATTCTCCAGAGGAGTAAAAAAAATTTATTTGTTTTCACCACCTCCAGTAGCTTTTAATTCCCGTCTGTTCTGGGACAGTTTCTTCCTTAAAGAGGACTTGTGGTCTGACCAAACCTAAGGTAAAGTAATCTTAGTAATAAATCACTTGCATTTGATTGATTACCTTTTTCCATTCTGAAACTTCTTTATCAGGTGGCCCCAAGCTGTTCAGCTGATTTTTCAGAGTTTCCCAAAACTTTTGTATCGTCTCTGGATCTTTTTTCGTTAAATTCCTAGCGATGTCAGGATTTTTTTTCATGATTTACTATCGCTAGGAACTGTGGGCGAGTTGTTTGTTTCCTTAAAAATATAAGTAAATGCATAATAGATTTGTACTTGAAAACCTTTTACACGTTAACTCACTTCCTATTCATTTTGAATTAAAAAAAAGTAAGACAAGCGCGAGTCGGACTCGCTCATGAAGGGTTCCGAAACAGCAAGTAACATAACATAAAAGTTCTTGTAGTTCGTTGTAACTTTGATAGATATTTTAATAATAGTGTATTTTTATATCATTTATTATTAGGAAATAATGGTTCTGGGCTTATGTATAAGGCTTATGTTTATGAAATTAAATGTTTTAAATTTTGAGTTGATTGTATTAAAGGTAAATTGAGGTTTACGATTTATGACGTATAAAAAAAAAACTACTCGCTAGATCTCGTCAAAAAATTTTTCATTTGAAGTTTACATTGTAATGTACATCATATATTTTTTTTAGTTTTATCGTTCTCTTATTTTAGAAGTTAGGGGGGGGGGGGGGGGGGGGGCAACATTTTACTACTTTGGAAGTGTCTCTCGCGCAAACTATTCACTTTAGAAAAAAATTATATTAGAATATATATAATTTTTGAAGACCTAACACGTATAAGTTTGATGAAAACAATTTTTTGAGTCTCAGTTCTATGTATGGGGACCCCCAAAATTTACTGTTTTTTTTTTATCTATCTTCTATATATATAAAAAGAAAACCTTAAAATTGTGTTCGTTAGTCGTCGATTCACGCCTTAACGCATTTACCGATTTGAACCAAACTTTCACACATATTTGCTATTGGTCTGTATATCATTTGTGTGAAGTTTTGTCGCGAAAACAAAACTTTGAGGGGATGAAAAAGGCTATGAAAGTTTGTATGGGGAAATGCACTTTGAAACAACAAAAAAAAAAATGGATAGAAATCGAGTAGTGACATTTCAAATACAAAAAATTATTTTAGAAGCAATTGTTGTTGTCAATGATTTCAATTATTTTCCGAGCAAATTGTTATTGTGAACAATTTTCAATTTTTTTTAAATATAGGTAGGTATATAGGTAATAAGTCTGTTCTTTTAAATTATGTTTAGTATGTTACATTAAGTAACATTTTAAAGTGGAGTAGATACTTTGATATTTGTTTGATGGTGTTTGAATCCATTATTTTCAGGATCCTTGCATTAGTACGAGTGAGGAAGTTGAAATGTAGGGGTGATTGAGATGCGTGGACAATGATGTTGTTCAGCGTTTTGAGTTTTCACGTAGGGGTTGTTACGAAAAATGAGCGAGTAACAATCTTGGTACTCTGCTCATTCGTGAGTAGGGTTATGGCACCTGCAACAACATTAACCAATTTTTTGACACTTGCCGAAGCCACGAGTTTGCACGAACACTTACTTATTGCGAAATGCCCCGATATTGTAATGCGTCGTCGAAGAAGTTCAAGCGGCGGAAACAAGGTGAAGTAGTTCCCGCATTTCGTGGTGTTTATGCAAGTGATGCAATTGGTAGAATATACAGAGTTCAACCGAAAAACGAAGCGCTGCGAACTGGTGACGGTGTGTTGTATGCTATGGCCGACGATATTTTGCATCGAATTCGCACTGTGACATCGGATAATGAACTGATCGGATCGGATAATCATCTGATGTGAGATGAAAAGCGCAACAAAGCTTTGATTTTGATCGAGGATATATTGTGTCTGCTCATGAGTGGCAATTTTTGGTTTAAAATGATGACACAAAGATATTTTCAGGAAATCTAGATGGTTTTGGCGTTCATCAAGATTATATGGCCTTTTATAGTGATTTGACGTCTCAAGATGTCGTTCGAGAAGTTAAAAACTACGAGTTGGAAGATTTTGACAATTCTTTTTACAAAAAATGGTGCAATAGTTTTTTTTTTTTTGTGAAATTGTGGCAGATTATCGTGACTATATAACCGGAGATATCTTGAATAGAATGCATCGTGTTTCTAGAAATCAGGAATTAATCATTACACTCGAAATTTATAATGAGGCATTAGTTATAATTGAAGATATGTGCTTAGCAATTGCAAATAAAACATTGTCACAATTAGGTTTGCCAGCTCCTAATTGACCATTGCATGACGTATTTAATCAAGAAATGCAACGTGAAAAACAATACGATATAAATGAACTGAACATATTTATAAATTTTAATCTGCCGAAACTGAACCGAGAACAAAGAAATGTATACGATACAATAATTCAAGTTATACAAAACGAAAGCGGAGGAATGTTTTTTTTTTATACGCGCCAGGTGGTACCGGAAAAACGTTTTTGATTTCCATGCTACTAGCTACTATTACATCACCGAAGAATATAGCATTAGCACTTGCATCGTCTGGAATAGCTGCTACATTGGATGGTGGTCGTACAGCGCACTCCGCACTTAAATTACCTACCATTGAATATGCAAATTAATGAAAATCCAACGTGTAATATTTCTAAAAATTCTGGAATGGGAAGAGTTTTGCAACAATGCAAATTAATAGTATGGGATGAATGTACAATGTCACATAAGAGATCGGTGGAAGCTTTGGATAGGACTTTGAAAGATTTAAGTAATAATCAAGATATATTTGGTGGCGCTTTAATATTATTGGTTGGTGATTTCCGTCAAACACTGCCAGTGATACCCCGTGAAACTGCAGCAGATGAATTAAATGCATGTTTAAAGTCATCAAATTTATGGAGAAATGCACAAACACTCACTTTAACAACAAATGTGAGAGTACAAATACAAAATGACCCATCGGCTGACGAATTTTCTAGGCAATTTCTGTCGATAGGAAATGGACAGATTCCTATTGATAACACTGGATTAATCACTTTGCCAGATAATTTTTGTAATTTCGCACAAACAAAACAACAATTGGTTTCAATTGGTTTTCCAAACATTGCGCAAAATTATAAAAATCACAATTGGTTAGCTGAAAGAGCAATATTGGCTGCCAAAAATAAGGACGTCGGCCAATTGAATGCGGATATTTTAACTGATGTGCCTGGTGAGATTGTAACGTACCAATCAGTAGACACGGTCACAAATCAAGATGACGCTGTAAATTATACGACGGAATTTCTGAATTCGTTGGATTTACCTGGATTGCCGCCTCATCATTAACAATTGAAAGTTGGTGCACCAATTATTCTTCTTCGGAATATAAATCAACCTCGATTGTGCATCGGAACAAGATTAGCAGTTAGAAAGGTTATGAACAATCTTATTGAAGCAACGAATTTAAAAGGAAAATTTAAAGGTGAAGATGTATTGATTCCGCGTATTCCAATGATTCCACCAGATTTAACTTTTGAATTCAAAAGATTGCAATTTCCGACACGTCTTGCGTTCGCTATGACAGTAAATAAGGCGCAAGGACAATCGTTGGAATTGTGTGGAATCGACCTAGAGTAGATATTCATGCTTCTCCCACGGACAATTATATGTATCATGTTCACGTGTAGGCAAGCCATCAGTTCTGTTTATTTATACTACTATACTCAGGCAAAACAAAAAATGTAGTTTATGAAAAGGCTCTAGGATAGTTAAAAAAATACATACTTTAAATAGAAATAATAGTGATTAAGTTGTCCACAACAATGTTTCTGACGAAACATTTTTTTTTTAGTTTTTAAGATTTGGCATCAAACATTATGTTTAACACCAAATCTTCACCGAACCACGATCCATTCCCGAGTTATGAGTGCACATACGGACGTCAGTCTTTTTTACATATAGCCGTACCCACCATACCAAAATAGTATCCTCTTTTTCAAACTGTAACCAACCATACATAGCCCCGAAATTTCATTGAAATCGGTTAAGTGGCTTAGGATATTGAACACAGCGCCACCTATCGTGCCCAAAATAGTCATATCTTTCAAACTGTAACCAACCAAACACAGCCACAAAATTCCATTGAAATTGGTTGAGTGGTTTAGGAGATCGACAACAGCGCTACAAATATATTTTTTTTTTTTTTTGCACCGTTTTTTTTAAACAAATTACACAAACATACGTTTACCATTTGCAACCAAACTTCACAAAAATCAAATAAAGACCAATACCAAAGATGTATGGAAGTTTGGTTAAAATCGGTGAATGGGTTAAGACGTGAATTGGCGACAAACGAACACAATTTTAAGGCTCAATTTTTATATATATAGATTTGGGCGCAACGAAGTTCGCCGGGTCAGCTAGTTTTTGTATAAAATCTTAATGCGGTTCACAAAATACATCTATGTACTTACCAAGTTTCAACGGTATAGCTCTTATAGTTTCGGAGAAAAGTGGCTGTGACATACGGACGGACAGACAGACAGACATGACGAATCTATAGTAGGGTTCCGATTTTTGCCATTTGGCTACGGAACCCTAAAAAAGCAGACTATTTTCTTGTTTACTTCTTGGAATCCGCAGCTACTTTGGCGCGGATTGAAAATATAAATAAGTGTATGAGCTGCGGATGGTCTGCGTTTACAATGATACCTATGTTCGAAAACTTCCTTACCGACCTCTGTTCACTTACTGTCCGACGGTTTCAATGATTGGCCCCATACAAAAACCAAGTACTATCCGCTCCGCAGTCTATCCGCCGGTTTCAATGATTGGGGTGAATATTTCAATCAAGAATTTTTTACACTTAAGTTATAGTTGACCTGAAATACAGCATCTACTCTGATTACATTTGAATATACCAACTTATTAAAGCCATCAACTTTAATAGATTTGTATATGGTTTTAATACAGGACCTGAACCTGATGATTTGGATAACGTTTTTTAAAAGACAAAAATGGTTTGAAAATACAAACAAATGAAAGCCGTGCTTAAAAAGGGATTTACATTTATATCCAATGAGAATAATACGGAAGTGACTCTAATTTCAAAGTATTCTTCTAAAAGGTTATAATATTTGCCTTTATTCTTTGAGTTGTGAAGGGCAGAGATGTTTCTAGTCGATTTCCATTTGAAGATAAGGGTGTTCTAGAGATTCAATTTCAATTTCAATTTTGCAATTTTTTTTTTTTTTTTCAATTTTTATTTAAAATAATTCGTTTGTACAATAAGATTTATAATATTTTATAGTACTTAGTCCGTTTACTTTAAGAAAACGGAAAATTCTTAAATCATATCGGTGCCGTGACATAAGGCCATGCGACATAAAGCCATATTTCAAAATATGGCCTTATGACACTTTCACAAAGCGACATAAGGCCATATTTTTTTGCGACATAGGGCCATATTTAAAAAAAAAACTATGGGACATGCTTATGTTGTCGATAACAAAAACCTGTCTTTACCGTTAGAAAAATGATAAGAAATGATCATTGGTAAGTTGTTAGAGCAAATAAATTTGCGCGCACTTTTCATTCCTAAGCGTGGCTTCAAGTGCAACGTGTTGTTTGGGTGTGCATAATGGAAAATTATAGTGATTTGATTTTTAATTTTGAGATTTGTGAAGGCCTTAGTATAGGAAGTAATCTCCTATATATACCCGATATAAAACATCTGTATCGGCTTAAATATAGTTCGAAAATGAGCAGGCATTACATATGTTACAGCAAAACGTGTAATTCTAGTGCCAAAACCAAACTCTTGTCCGTATACCAAAATCAAGTGCTGCACATAACCATTCCAGCAATAAAGACCTAAGGAAAAAATGAGAGATGTAAACAAAATTAAAAAGGAATGCGCCAAGCCGCCAATGCCTCACTCAAAAGAAGTGGCATTCGGGAAGTGTTTGATAAAGTGTGTTCAAAAGGCACTGAACATCCTCCTCAGGTAATGTAGGTAAGTAACTACTGTTTTGAAAAATATTTGCTCGTTACGTTATCAGACTTCAGGATTTCAAGGTAGCCGTGTTTCGAAAATGAAATTTTTAAAAATACATTTGTCCTATTAGGTTCAATTTGGTAAACTACGGAGGCATCTCATTCGAATTCGCAACCAGTCATTCCCAAAAGCCCCCACAACTTCTAAAGAGGTATCAGATATTTTTAAGACTGAAACTGTAATGGCAAGCTTTGGTATGTCTCGCTATAAAAAGGAACCATTTTATAGGAGCACGGTTGTGGAAGAAAACTTTTCCTATAGGTACAGTGTTCCTGTTCATGTCACCAACGATAGTATCAGCAATTTCAAACTTGCCAAACAGCTGTAATCGAAATTACTTGGTAGATGAAACATTCAGCATTGTCCCATCTGGTGGCTAAAGCAATTGTTAGTTGTTCACTTTGCACATGACAATCACGTAAGTAAAAACAATGAGCTTTTGCAGTAAGTTTTTTTATAGTTATTTAAGTTCTAGAAAATAACACAGTTACAAATTCGCCCTAATTCTAAAATATGTATCTATCAACATTCTGTTGCAGAAGAATTCGGGAAAACTAAAATTTTCATACGATTATGTACCTACTATAATTTGCTTCACCAGAAAGTTGATATTAGAATATGCTATCAACAAATAATAGAAACATTCGCGGCGAATTCCTTACTATTATTTTCTTCAACATAAATTTAATAGAAACATAGATGAGAAAAGAATAGTAAAATTTAGAATATTCCATCCACTTTCTGTTGAAGAAAATAATAGAAAGAAATTCGCCGCGAATGTTTCTATTAACTTTCTGTTGAAGAAAATAATAGTAAGGAATTCGCGCGAATAAATAAATAAAATAAATAAATTTAATAGAAACATAGTTGAGAAAATAATAGTAAAAATTGGAATATTCTATCAACTTTCTGTTGAAGAAAATAATTGTAAGAATTTCGCCGCGAATTTCTTACTATTATTTTTTCCAACAAAAAGATTAGCTTATATGTTAAATTTTTCCTAAAATTAACGTGAAAATATAATATATTGAATTTTTAAAATCAATCAGTTTATATTTAAGATTATTTTTGCCAATATTGCCATCCTTTCATCTATGTGCTTATGAGCAATAAATCAGAACAAGCTTATTTGCACGTATTTAAATATATTCAAGCAAATTTGTTTAAATTTCAACCGACCAGTCGGTTACGAGACTATGAAAGAGCTCTAAGAAATAGTCTTCAAATCGTATTTTCAGGAGTAAAATACAGCACATGTTGGTTTCACTTTTGCCAGGCTGAAGAAAAGTGTCCAGAATTCCACAGTTGGTGACTTCCTTGCAAAAGAACAAAGAAGCAAGCCGATTATTTCGAAAGTTCCTAGTTCTTCCGCTAATGAAACCCGAAGACATATATTTAGCTTTTCAAATTCTAAATACAGAAGCAAATGGCTTGCAGTTTAGAAAAAATGGGGAAATCATTTTTAAGGAATTTCTCTCGTACTTTAAAAGTCAATGGATGGAGAAGGTACGTATCTTCATAAATAAATATTATTTCATTTTTATACATATACAAAAAAAAAAAAAAACATTTTTTATACATTAGGAAACTCCAATAGCCTTTTCCGTATATAATGTTTCGATGAGGACAACAAGTGCACTTGAGGGTTATAAGATAACAGCCGGCTTAGTGGAAAGCTATCAAAGCATGGGAATATTTTCAAGTTTCTCAATGTCTTGCTGGATGAAGATCAAGTGAAATCCAGAGAATTTGTTATGTCCATCGATGGGACATTTGACATTTTTGAACCCCCGAAAAAAAAATTCAAGGACAAAAATGATAAAATCGAGGAGGCTAAGCTGGACAAAAAAATTATTTCAATTATAGATTTCCTGAATCAGATGACAAATGACAATAACAACATATTAACTCAGGAAGCAACAAAAATAGATATTTGCCGGGTCGCTGAGGAAGAAGAGGCAGACTCTGAGGATTCTTTTGAACGGGAATCTTATAATGTTGACGAAATACCTGTTCTGTGTGTTATTTGCTGTGAGAACACTCGTACCATTCTGCTCCAGCCATGTAACCATTTTAAATTATGTTTAAATTGCTTTACACAGCTGTCGGAAAAATATGCCAAGAATAATAATCCTATTCTTTGCCCAATTTGTCGACAAATTGTCAAAAATAGTACATATATTTTTTGTTAAAATTAAGATTATTTGAAATAAGTTTTTTTGTTTTTTTCTTTTCTTTTTTTTAACTGAAATGATTGGTACAATATACCATACGCTCGAATATGGCCTTATGTCGCTTTGTGAAAGTGTCATAAGGCCATATTTTGAAATATGGCCTTATGTCGCATGGCCTTATGTCACGGCACCGTTCATATCTACGAACGCCGTACACATAACGCACTGCGTCGTTAAAGGCAACTTGAAATTTACGCTGGGATAACGAATCTAGGCTGCTATAGACCACCTCAGCATATCTTATAAGTGCTATGATTAATGCCAACACCAGCTTTCGTCGTGTTTCCTGTGGAGTAAAATAAGCACTGATCCACGATTTCCGTAGACATCCATAGATACGACCAATGATAGCGTTGCTATGATTATAACCAGACAAGTTTCGGTTTATTGTGTAGCCAAGACTAGTGACTGACTCAACAACTTTAATTTTATTGTTATTAAGATACACATCTGGTAAGAGACACAAGTTAAAATTATTTTTGGAAATGGGAATTACTTGGAATTTTGATGGATTAAGTAGTACCTAACCCATTAGCTATTGACGAAGTGTGAATATTACGTAGCTCCTCGTTTATACATAGAACAAGTTAATTTAGGTTGCTGAGGGGTTTCGCTAGGCGTAATTGGACATAATTTGCATACAAATGTACAGAAGCACATTTACATACTGATGGGAGGTCATTAATGAACATGCAGAACAGTATAGGTCCTTATATTGACCCTTGAGGCACTCCCTGCTTAATTTCTTTTGATAATGAAAGACGTTCACCGGAAATAACCCTTTGCGATCTACCAGAAAGAAAACTGTTAATCAATTTAAGCTTCCAAGTTCCAACACAGTATTTTACGATTTACATTATCAAATGCCTTTTAGAAGTATAGCAAGCATAGCAACGAAACATAACCCTTATCTCGCCTTATTTCTTCAAAGAAGTTAACCATAGCTGTAGAACAGCTGTGATTAGATCTGAAACCGGATTGCTGAGCATACAGCAGTTTATTGAGTGTTAAATGCTTCCTTATCTGCCTTACCATAATTTTCTCAAGAACCTTTGACAAACATGGAAGAATGCTTACCGGTCTAAAGTCAGCAGGGGAAGATGGGTTCGTTTTCTTTGCAATTGGCAGTACTCTTGGAATTTTTCAGAACTGAGGAAAAGTTTTTTTTTTTTTTTTTTTTTTTTCCCGGGAAAGGCGAACCTATAACGCTTCAACAGCGCCCCGAGATGCCTGCAGATGTATGTTTGTTCTGCACTTAAATTGTTGCAAATTGTAGTCTTCTGGAAATATATCCCCAGGAAGCGAGTTCCAAAGTTGGCTTGTCCTGTAACAGAAGGAGTTTTTGAAAGTTGATGTACTCGCGGTTGCCAAGTGTACTGTATGGTCATGAGAATTAGCAGCCTGTCTTGTTGCGCGCCCAAAAGTTGCATTTCGAGGGATAATGTCTTTGAGTTCCTCAGAACATCTACCATGGAAGTACCTATAGAACAAGCATAGGTCAGCGACTTGTCTTCTGTGCACCAACGAGTAACGTGTGTGACACGAATAAAACATATTTAAAACCTTTTTGTTTACACTTTATTTAAATATCTTCAATATTATTAGAACACTATTTATTTACATTTATTTTTAAATGACATTTAATTTGGACAACTTAAAACTTTTACAATTATCATCTATCGATGGTCAAACTTGAACTAACTCAAACCAATAGTCTTGGCTCATATTTATACTTGGTTTCAAAATAGCAAAACAAAGCAAAGAATATATATGTAACACACAACACACAACAGCTAGACAACAGAAATTAGACTCCTCGCTTGTACTGTTATACAGCTGCCGGCAGTGCATGCATATTATAACATGTTCACTGCTTCTTTCTATTAGTTCCGTTGTTGGAACATGACTTTTTGATAGGCAGCTGCAAGCTGGCTTGGATATGGTAAACACATTTACCACATTTGCTTAGTCCTGTTATACAGCCGCACTTGCTGATTTGCAGGTGCAGGCCGTGTGCAAAATTGGTAAATATATTTACTGCAAGTGCAGGCCGTGTGCAAAATTGGTAAATATGTTTACTGCAGGTGCAGGCCGTCACGTGGCTTGCTCATGTTTCATAGATTCATGTTGTATGGATCTTGGGAACATGTAACTCCTCCAACCGTAGTATGGAGAGAACGTGTTGATAAGACGTGAATGTCCATACGTTATTATTATTATCATTATTTTTTTTTTTTTTTTTTGCAACGTTGATCAGATTTGTCTATAATTATTAATTGCCAGCATCGGTATTTATTATGTATACGGGCTACTGTGGCGTATGCGTAACTATTCTTCCTTAATTCTTTACTTTGCTTGCTATTGATTTAGAATTTTATGTATGTTCTTAGATTTATTTGTATTAATATAATTGTTAGGAAATGCATGTGCTTAACTAATAAGTCTAAATATTTAGTACGTAGTTAGATTTAAATTAATTAATTTAATTATTTAATTTATTAATTATTTAATTAAAATTAAATTAAATTAAATGAAATTTTAGATATTATTAAAAAAAAAAAAACGAATGTACACGGAAGTGTGTTAACTAAATTAAGTTTATATTCTAACAATAATAAGGGCTTATAGTATAATAATATGAGGCTGTTTAACATCAAATTAATTTATTATTACAATTTTATTTTTTTTTTTTTTGCTTGCAAGAATTAAACAAGAATTACATTGTTATTATTATTTTTTTTCTTTTGGTGTAATCTCTTCCTGTAAGCCTTCTATCAAATTGTATATTTTCGATTGGATTCTCGTGTTTATAATTTCTTTTTACAACTTGCCTATCACGTTTAAATCCATCTTTATCTTCAAAATAAGTTTTGTCTTTTCGTTTAACATCTTTTATTATATATCGTGGTAAGTATTTAATGTTATGAAAGCCTAAATTCTTAACTAATTCACGATCTCTATACTGTGGTGTATCTACTCGTGTATTGTTAATTTTGTTTATTTTTTTTTTCTTTATTTGAATGAATTCTTTGTTTCAGTTCTTCCCATTGTGATTTGTCCAAAACAGAATTAAGAAGATCGTTTGGTTTGTATTTAGTTGTCGAATGAAAAGTATCATTGTATAATTCGACTGCTTTAAATACTAGCAACTTATCATTAGTATCTTTATTTTCTTTATTAAGTTTTAATAATCTAATATGCTCATTTAATGTTAAATGAAATCTTTCAATTACTGAATTACCTGTGTGTGTGTTTGGGGATGTAAAATGGTATAGTATATTTTCTTTTCTTAGGAAATCCTTAATATATGCGGTGTTAAACTCATTGTCAGAAACTATTTTACCTGGTTTACCTAAGATTGCAAACCTTTCTTTTAGAGTATCAACTATAGTTAGGGAATTTCTGTCAGTTATGGGGTAAATAGACACATGTTTAGTCAATTTATCGATACACGTTAGAAACATAGTGTTCTTATTTAAAAACCATATATCTATATGTACTATTTCGTTGGGTTTGTTGGGAGTCTCGGAAATCATTAATTTTGGTTTGATTGGGTTTCTGTCATACTTACACATATTGCAAAAAATACAGTTATTTATGTATTTATGTATCTCTAGTCGAAGATTTGGATAGTAATATAAATTTTTAATTTCAAAATAGGTTTCTTCAATTCCCCTATGATTTTTATTCAGATGAGTTTTTTCAATTATTTCTAATAATTTTTCTTTGCAGGTAATGTCTGGTAAAATCTTGGTACATCTAAGAAACTTCATATCCGGTGAATTTGAAAAAAACTTCACTGCTGTTTTTTTGGAACTCTATAAACGTACGATCATGATCACAATATACTCCAACTGTTCCCTTTATTGGAAACATTTCTTTGAGGACCCTTAAAACAAACTCCTCATCATAGTTTTTCACTGTTATAATTGTCCTCCTTTTCTTTTTATATAAAAATTTGTTGGTTTTTTTGTTTGCGTAGCTTTTCTCTAATAGAATCTGGTTTTTGTAGACATTTAATGGGGTTTCTGTAATAAAAATATGGTCGTTTTGATTTTCAATACCACTGTGTATTGTTGCCAAATCAGATCTAATATCATCATTTTCGACATAATTGGTTTCTAAACGACTTAAGAAATCGGCTACAGTGTTTTCTTTTCCTTTAATGTATTCGATATCAAAGTCATATTCATTCAGTTTGATTTTCCAGCGTTGTAGCTTGGAATTTGGTTCTTTCAAGGAATGCAACCACACTAACGGTCGATGATCAGTCTGTACTATGAATTTACGCCCAAACAAATATGGTCTAAAATACTTAGTCGCCCATACTATGGAGAGAAGCTCCTTTTCCACCGTGCTGTAATGCATTTCATGGCGATTTAAAGTCCTTGAAGCAAATGCAATGGGATGTTTATTTTGAGAGAGGACTGCTCCCAAAGCTAAATTGCTAGCATCGGTTGTGAGCGTAAATAGGTTGTCAAAATTTGGATATGCCAAAACTGGGCAGGTACATAAGAGTTTTTTAAGCTTGTTAAAAGACTCTATGTACTGCTTGTTTTTAACGTCTATTTTAATGCCTTTCTTAAGGTATTTTGTCATTGGGAGGACTACTTTTGAGTAGTCTTTAATGATTTTTTTTTGGTCTGGGGTACTTTTATCCGTTTAATCAATTCGATTTTATTAGGATTGGGCTTTATACCTTCCTCGGAAATTATGTGTCCCAGATACTCAGTTTCACGCTTTAAAAGTTACATTTGTCGATTTGGACCTTAAGATTATATTATATATATCGGGTTTTTTCAAAATTAATTTCATTTTGACTGATGACATGAATCTCATCTTGTGAAAATGGAGCTGGAAGATTGCTAAAAATTAATGGTATTGTAGCTTCTTTTGTTATAAGCTGTGAATTAGAAAAATGGATTTTTGATTGTAAAGGCTTTAAAACATTACATCCAATTATGCCATCAAAATCTCTATATAATTCTGTTTCAAGCATTTCGATTTTTGCTAAAGGTCTGTTGAACTCCTTAAAAAGTGGAATCGTTATTTTTGTGTTAATACACGACCTCGAACTGATAGACTTAAGTATCAGTGGCTTTTCAAGTTCCGTTTTGTAGGAACTATGAAATATACCTTTTTGTATAACCGATGTAGTTGCTCCGGAATCAATAAGCAATTTTAATGGACTTGAATTAGTTCTCACTATTATGCGAGGAAGAGCTCTGAGGTGGTTGATTGCAAATTTTTGAAATCGTGAATCATTCTTCCATATTTTGATTTCTATTTCTAAAAGATTCTGAGTTTTTATTTGTGTATTGTAATTGTTATAAAACTGCTTAAAAAAAAATTGTCAGTTTCAACAACAATAGCTTTTGCTTCTGCTAAGTTTGATGGGTTCCTAGCATTGAGAATTAATTTTTTTGTTCACTAGGTAACTTGCTAATAAATAGCTTTAAAACAATTTCCTCATTCTGTCCGCTATTAAACCACGTCGGGATATCCGAACACAAAGAAGATTTTATATTCAACTTTGTTAAAAGAATTTAATTTTTTTCAAAGAATTCTTCAACTGAGTTTTCAAATTTTAAAACTTTTATTTCATTAACAATATTTTCGAAACTTTCGTTTACACCACAGTTAGATTTTAACACATTTTTTTATTAAAGGCCAATGAGTTGGATTATTATTATTAATTAAAATTAAATTGGCTTTGCCTTTAATTTTTTGTCGTATTCTTAAATCTAAAAAGCCTCTTGAATTTTCATCTAGAGTTTGTATAAATGTATAAATATAGTCAACTTGCTTAATAAATAAATCTAATTCTTCTGCTAATCCCGTGAAATCCGCGATTTCTCTTACGAGTTCAAGTAAATTAAAATTTGCCATACCTCTGTTTTTATTTTATTTTGCTTCTTAAAGGTGTTTCTGCTAGGCTGTTGATTCCGATGATGACTTTTCTTTGAAATGGAATGAGTTCTTGTTTTTTTTTCACTTATTGTCTTATATTTTTCACCATTTTTAAATGTTTTTTTTTTCTTATTGTCTTATATTTTTCACCACTTTAAAATGTTTTTTTTTTTCTTATTGTCTTATATTTTTCACCACTTTAAAATGTTTTTTTTTTTTTTTTCACTTATTATATTTTTCACCACTTTAAAATGTTTGTTTTTTTTTTTTTTTTCGTTTTTTCCGACGTGTGTGACACGAATAAAACATATTTAAAACCTTTTTGTTTACACTTTATTTAAATATCTTCAATATTATTAGAACACTATTTATTTACATTTATTTTTAAATGACATTTAATTTGGACAACTTAAAACTTTTACAATTATCATCTATCGATGGTCAAACTTGAACTAACTCAAACCAATAGTCTTGGCTCATATTTATACTTGGTTTCAAAATAGCAAAACAAAGCAAAGAATATATATGTAACACACAACACACAACAGCTAGACAACAGAAATTAGACTCCTCGCTTGTACTGTTATACAGCTGCAGGCAGTGCATGCATATTATAACATGTTCACTGCTTCTTTCTATTAGTTCCGTTGTTGGAACATGACTTTTTGATAGGCAGCTGCAAGCTGGCTTGGATATGGTAAACACATTTACCACATTTGCTTAGTCCTGTTATACAGCCGCACTTGCTGATTTGCAGGTGCAGGCCGTGTGCAAAATTGGTAAATATATTTACTGCAAGTGCAGGCCGTGTGCAAAATTGGTAAATATGTTTACTGCAGGTGCAGGCCGTCACGTGGCTTGCTCATGTTTCATAGATTCATGTTGTATGGATCTTGGGAACATGTAACTAACGGTTGTAGATTCGATGTGAGTGTAGGGTCTCCAATGAGTCGAACTGCTCGTCTCTGTATGCTATCAAGCAGGTTAAGTGAATGTTTTGGGGCCGAGCTCCATATATGGGAACAATATTCCAAGCCTGGTCTAACCTGTGCTTTGTAGAGAAGGAGAAGTTGCTTGGGGCTAAAGTACCTCTTTGCTCTAAATAGGTAGCTCAACTTTGCGGACGCCGACTTTGCGATATAGGATATGTGGTTCTGCCATGTGATTCCTGAATTGACTCTGACTCCTAGAAGGTGCATTGAGTCCTTTTGATGGATTGGAAGGTCATCCATTTGGATCTGAGGAACTGTTGATGCATTTTTTCTGGAAAATGTTGTGAGCTGTGTCTTGTTTGCATTAAATACAACCAAATTGTCCCTTCCCCACTTCAAGATTTTGTACAGATCATCATTTAGAGAATTAATTTGTTCACATCTCTGACTGTGCGATGTAGCCGTATTCACAGGCCCATTGTTCGAGATGGAGGATATAAGAGTGCTGTCATCTGCAAAGGTGTAAATATTATTATTTGTTGATCCAAGCAAATCGTTGATGTGGAGAAGAAACAGAGTTGGAGAAAGAATAGATCCTTGGGGCACTCCTGAATTTATAGCAAACGAATTGGATGATACACCATCTACAACAACTTGGATCGATCTTTCCAGAAGAAAATTTTGCATCCATCCGCAGAGTTGTTGTGGTAATCCGTAAGACGCTAACTTGCCTAATAGGGCTCTATGCCAGACTCGGTCAAATGCCTTTGATATGTCCAAGGCTACGGCTCTGGATTCGCCGTGTTGTTCAATAGATTGTGTCCATAAGTGCGTTACGTAGCTTAACAGGTCACCAGTGGAACGACGGCTCCGAAATCCGTATTGCCTGTCGCTTATTAATCGATGGCCTTCTAGATATTTGATTATTTCGACATTTATTGCCTTTTCCATTACTTTAGAGAGCATTGAAAGTAACGCTATTGGACGATAGTTTTGTGGCAGACATTTCTTCCCTTTCTTTGGAATAGGTTGAATGCGAGCAGTCTTCCAGCAAGAAGGAAAAGTCTTCTGGGAGTACGACATGCTAAACAGCTTACAGAGTACAGGTGCAAGTTCTGGTGCACAGTTCTTGAGTACTATAGCCGGGATTCCATCGGGTCCCGTTGCCTTATTGCAATCTAGTTCTTTAAGGATGCGTTGAATTATTCTAGGCCGAAATTTCACTTCTGCCATCGATGATTGTGTCCTCGGGATATTTGGTGGCTCTAGCTGTGCAGAATCTAGGGTGGAATTATTTGAAAACATGCTAGCGAAAAGATCTGCCTTTTCTTTAGGTGTTGTTGCTAGCGTGCCGTCTTCTTTTACTAGAGTTGGAAAAGAAGGTCAACTAAAGTTATTACTGATTGCCTTTGCCATGGACCAGAATGCGCGTGAGCCGCTAGGACATCCAATCACTTTGTTAGTGACTCTTTCGCTGTAAGTTGTCTTCGCCGATTCAATAATTAGGTTGCATCTATTTCGAAGAATTGTAAATTCAGATCTTTTTAGTTCTGAAGGGTTTGACCACCATTCACGGAAAGCCTTGTTTTTCGCTGCGGTAGCTCGCTTGCATTCTTTGTTAAACCACGGTTTATTTGAAGCTAATTTTTTGATGCAATATGGAATATAAAGTTCCATACCGAGTAAAATAATTTTGGTTACGGCTTCTATTGACATCAGTATCTCTAAAGCACATATCAGCCCATGGCAGAGAAGCGAAGAAATTACGCAGCTCTTCCCAGTTAGATTTACTATAATTCCAAATCGAACGATAACGATCTTTTTTCGCTCCTATTGGTATCGGTATAGAGAGGATAGCAGATATTAGAGCATGATCCGAATTCCCTAAGGGAGCAGACACTTTTATTTCATAATTATCTGGCTCTGTTGTGAGAAACAGATCGAGAGTGTTCGTAATTTGTTGGATTGTCTGGAATTCGTGTGGGCTCATCAACTAGCTGAGTGAAATTGCAGCAAATGGCGAAGTCTTCAGCTTGTTATGCACCAGTTTATCACCTGCTTGATATAATTTGTTGTAAAATAAGTTTGATGAAACGTATTGGAAGGCCATCCTCACCGATTCCAGTTCATTGCCTCAGAGATATAGCAATTACATTCAAAAAATTAAGTAATTAACTGAATAAATATTAAATTAATGCGGGTGGGCATACATGAGTATTGTAATGTTTAAAACCTATGAAAATTATCTTCTATTTACATTACTCTTTCGGAGTGAGACTCGATGATGACGTGTTAAAGTTAGGACACTTTTGGACCCGGTAGTGGTGCTGTTGTCGATCACCGAAACAACTCAATCGATTTCAATCAAATTTTGTGGAAGTATTGTATGTATAATTGTATATGGTTGGTTTCAGCTTGAAAGATAGGATAGTTTTGGACTTGTGCTTATTTTGTTTTTCTCAACGTGATGTCCTAGCTATACGTATACGTATAAATGGGTTAAGCAGTAAATGAGGGTAAGACTAAGTACATGCTGTCAACACGAAATGACATACAGCATGCAACATAGACGAATTGGACAGAACGTTTTCATCGACAGATATAATTTTAAGGTATACGGGACTTTGTCTACCTCAGCTCCGCTATTAATTCTGGCAACAAAACTCGTCAGAAATTAAATGAATAACTACTCTTTGTAATCGCTGCTTGTTCGGGTTAAGAAAGCACTTCAGTATTAAAGCCCTCACTCGAACTACTTAGGAGATCCTTTATAAGACCCTGACCATTCCAGTCCTGCTTTACGGCGCTGAAGCATGGATTCTTTCTTTTTCTTCTTTGTTGCCGGGCTATGGAGGCGAATACGGTAAAACCATACGGCTGTACAGCGACATGCCCCAAGTAAAAAAAACTCCGCGTTGGACGTTTAAAATGGCTGGGACATGTAAAACGAATGGACACCAATAATCCAGCTCTCAGAGTCTTCGATTCCCAGCCAGACGTCAGACACAGTAAAGAAAACCCCGCCCCGCCTTAAGTGGCGCGAACAAGTAGAAACCGACCTCAATCAACTTGGAGTGCGCGACTTTAGGCAGTTAGCTAAGGACCCGGCTAGTTGAAGAGGCATGTTGGTTGAGGCCCAGGTTCATTTCGAACTGTAGCGCCACCTAGGTATAAGTAAAATTATTTTGGTCGATTGTGGCGGTCTGCCATAGACCTGCGACTTAAGGAAATCCCACACAAAAATGTCTACCCGGTCAAACCGCACGGTCTTGGTATCCAATGTACGTCACCTCTGTGAGAGATAACCATACCCTCTACGTGCATGCGAATATCCATCGTGGCGCCTGCAGTGTGGCACATAGCCCCATTCGGCTGGAAACAGATGTCGCCCACCTCCATACCGTTCAATTTCTGCCAAAAGGAATTTGAATGCATCGTTGCCCCCGCCATCCGCCGAAGTTATTGTCAAAAAAGTACTATGAACAATGACGCCGCCGCGCCGGCCGAAAATCCGCATCAAAAAGTAACCTTTTGTGAATGCATTGCCACCTATGATGAACCTTGAGTGCTTGGCGTCGTCAAATGTACGACAATTTTGCTTGTTAACATAGTCATCCGTCGAAAAGTGCGCCTCGTTGCTGGACATGATTTTTCGGCCAAAATTGTGGTTGCCTTCCAACCGCTCCGAAGCATAGTCAGCGAATAAACGGCATTGTCTATGGTCATTAATTTTGAGCTCCTGGATCACTGGGATCTTCTAAGGGTTTAGTCCCAGGTCCCGACGCAAAATTCGCAAAGCTGAATTCTATGAAAGCGAGGGTTGAGTGCCTCGGTATGTCCTGTAAACTTACACGGACTGCGGCAATATTCTCGGCCGATTTGACATTTACTTTTACGTTTGGGTATTGGCTGAGTGGTTACCGAACTGCCTCGAATTTGGGCACCAAACGTTAGAGGGTTTTACAATTTGGGCATAATTTCGGTGCAGTGGTTTAGTGGTTAGTGTGTTGGACTACTAAGCAAGGGATCCCAGTTTCGAATTCCGAAAAAAAACCCAAATTACACATTAGGTTGGCCGTTGGGAGTCGGCCTTAAATTGTAGATCCCTTCCATTCGTTCCAAAAATGAATAACTCACACGAAACGAATTTTTGTTTGAATTGTGCATGAGGATTGTGTGGACCTGTTGCGACAACTATTTATTTTAATTTGGACGTGTTCAATGGTGTAACATGTCATCATCGATCCGTCCCAATGGAAGGGTCCGCGTCCTCGTGAGTTTGAGCACGGTTTTTCAAAGAATCGAAACATCCCGTTTTCCAGTCGACCTATTCATTTCGTCGCCTGAGAATTGTTTTGTTCCATACGCCACTTTTGTCCTTTTTTGAATTAGGAACGGATTCTATGGTAATTTTGTATGCTCTTTTTAAATCTGTGATTCGATTTGCTTTACGTCCTTCCAATCCCGAGATATCGAGCATCGACTTTGTCACATATCCGCCAAAATCAACAGTTTGTAGAATTGTTTTGTGCCATAAACCATTTTTTGGCGTTTGGGACAAATTTTCCATATATTTTATTACAATTTTTTTGCTAGAATTGTTTTGTTCCATGTGCGTATCACTGCGACAAGAGATAGACAAAATATTAACGAAATTAAGAATTGGTTTGTCCTACGTGAACTTGTGTTAAAGAAAAGCCATATCCATATTTTTGTTCCACGTGCATGGAGAAAAAAAAATCAGTTTCAAAATATAAGAGGTGGGACACAAGTCAAAAAAGTAGATTTTAACGTAAATTAACGTAGCGTGTGAACGGTTTGGTAAAACACTTTGAAAATTGGTAGGTAAACTCTTTATAGGGCTAGTTTCAAACTAAAAATATAAAAAAAAATCCTATCACACGGCGTTTTTCTCGGAAAAGTGCCAATGGCGTATGGAACAAAACAATTCTCAGGCGAAGATTTGGAAGCATAAATCACATAAAAGCCACAAGGACACAAAAATATCTCTTTTTTTTTTTTTTTTTTTTCGGATTTTACCCATTTTACCATAACCAGGAGGCGAAAGGACCTCACTTATACGTCAGCCTATAACAAGAGGGTATATAATTTGAATAACTGCCACTTTGGTTTATTAATGCTCTTTTGATTCTCGTTCGTTTCCGATTCGTGTATAGTCACCACCACCGTCATCCCTGTTTTCGACGTCTGCCTGCTCTTCAAATTTGATTGGATTAGTTTTCCTTTTTTTCGATCGCTCGAAAACATTTCCTTTTCATTGAGTCCTTCCCTTAGTAACCATGTACTGTATATCTAATTGACATGAAGACGCATAAAAAACCTACGACTTAATTTGTATTTATGTCTTATTCTGCAATACTGGCCTCCATTAATTACCGACATTATTTCTCTATTTGCTGGCTGCCGTGTGGAAAGTCGGTGGAAGTTCTATGTAGCCCCACAGCAACATGTCAAGCATATCCACGGGATTATGGGGTATTACGATAAAGCTTATACTTTGGTGGTGCTGGTGACTGTATAAAGGATTGTTATGGAAATAAATTGCTTTGGGCATTTTCAAAAGAGTAAATCTTGGTAAGGACTTTCCAATTGCAAGGTTAACCCATAAGCATGGAAGCTGGCCGAAATGGTTGCCTATGGTTGGTACCCTAACCTTCTTTTATTATATTTTTTGACAGATAGATTGAAGATTCAAGTAGTTTTCGAACAGAATCAAGATCATAACCTTGAACAGAGTATTATTCGTTCAAAGAAATTACATCTGGCCGGAGGAATGTGACTTGAGCTGATTCTGAGAATCAAAACCAAACATAAGACCTTACGGCAAGCTTATTGTGGATTACGCACAATTTTGCTGAATGTATTGTACATATGTGTTTTAAATATTTCGGCAGTTAAGACAGAATAGCATTAAGTCGCATTATTTTCGAAGAAAACCTTTCCTGATGGAGGACTCCAAGGAGAAAACCCATTTTTTAGTATTACTAGTTTCTCTGTATGTTTGAGTGGCCGAGTAAGGCTGTCCCCCTGTCGAACCTGCGCCACCTGGGTGACATGCAATGACCCTACCCAATACACCATTGCCTTGTTAAACTTAGAACTTACTCCTTGTTCTTGCTCTTATTCTTTTTCCCACACTCCTACATAGCCAAACAGAGGTGACCGTCAGTTTACGTAGATGGTGATCGCCAAGAAGGTTTACGTACTTTAATTTTCGTATAACTTTTTGGAAAGTTAATTCAAAATGGTGTAATGCCAGTAAATGCCTGCTTATGTTGTTACTTCCACCGAACTTGAACTTATATATTTTGATGTTATTGACAAGATGTTTTTGCATGTGAAATAAATAAGTTGGTTTATGGAACTCACCTCAACTCACACAATCTAGCCTGTCGACAGTGGATCAAATATTTATATTGACAACTATCGCAAAACGCTTTATAGAAAAAAAAGAGAAGTTGTACGTTTTTTTCGTTGACCTTAAAGCTGCTTTTGACACCGTCAATAGAAATTCACTGCTTTTAAAATTAGCAACATTAGGCCTATCGACAAAAACGGTCAGAATCTACGAGCAACTTCTTGCTGACACGTCTGCTGCTGTGTGTAGTGGTAAACTGAAATCAACAACTTTCCCTACAGAATCTGGTGTTCCACAGGGTTGTGTCCTGAGTCCTTTAATGTTTTATCTCTTTATAGATGATGTTTGTGACAGTATCCCAGGAGGCATCAAGTACGGTGATGTCGATGTTAAAGTTTTGCTCTACGCGGATGATCTGGTCATTCTTGCTGACAATCCCCATACTCTCCAGTTACAAATAAACACATTAAAGCAGTATTGTGATACTAGGGATCTAAAAACCAACACTTGGTTCCTGGATGGTACTCGAAATGAGGTTGTAAATGAGTTCAAGTACTTAGGCTTTTTACTTACATACAATCTCAATTTAAAACCTCATATCGAAGAAAGAACTCTTGCAGCTAAAACCGCAATCAACACCTTGTGGTCTAAGTTTTTTTTTAAATAAATGAATGGATCCGGCTTCCAAATTTAGAGTTTTTAATGCCACAGTTAATAATTGTTTTTGTTATGGCAATGCAATTTACGGCTATCAGCAAAGTAGGGAGATTGAAAACATACAAAGGTATTTCTTTAAGAGGATTTTCAGGCTTTCCCAATCTACACCCAGCTACGCGATTCATGTAGAATCAGGTCTACCCTATATTTTTACGAAAAATCTTAAAGCAAGTGCAGACTACATTAGCAAAGTTATGCTAAGATCTATGAATAACTTACAAAAGAAAGTTCTTGCTATAGCTATAAGACGCAACTACTCTCCAATCAAAGAATGGCACGAGTTAGCCGACGCCAACCAGACTTCTATTGAGATAAATGAAAGCAACGCCTGTGAGTGGAGGAATATTCTCTACGATTGCATCTCTGTTGTTGATAACAATCTGCTAAAGCTTTGCTTGGACAGAGCAAAGGAGTCATCAAGTAGAACAGTATATAAGGAGCTTAATCTTTCTTTGGGATCCAAGAACTATTTTAATAATAAACTAACAGTTCAGGAGATGAGCTTGATTTTTAAAGTTCGAACAGAAATGCTTGAATTGAATTGCAGACTGCATAGAAGTGACTTAAACCCCAGGTGTCCATTATGTAACCTTGACCAGAACGAGAATGTTTTTCATTTCCTCGCGTTATGTCATGTGAAGTAGCTCCCGAATTCCGTGGTGCTTATGTAAGTGATGCAATTGGTAGAATATACACAGTTCATCCGAAAAACGACAAATGCTTCTATTTGAGAATGCTTTTGGTCAATGTTTGTGGCCCTACTTCGTTCGAAGCGGTGCGGACTGTTGACGGTGTGTTGTGTGCTATGGCCGACGATATTTTGCTGCCAGTGATACACCGTTTAACTCCAGCAGATGAATTAAATGCATGTTTAAAGTCATAAAATTTATGGAGAAATGCACAAACACTCACTTTAACAACAAATGTGAGTACAAAATACAAAATACAAAATGACCCATCGGCTGACGAATTTTCTAGGCAATTACTGTCGATAGGAAATGGACAAATTCCTATTGATACTACTGGATTAATCACTTTGCCAGATAATTTGTGTAATTTCGCACAAACAAAACAACAATTGGTTTCAAGTGTTTTTCCAAACATTGCGCAAAATTATAGAAATCACAATTTGTTAGCTGAAAGAGCAATATGGGCTGCCAAAAATAAGGAAGTCGGTCAATTGAATGCGGATATTTGAAGTGATGTGCCTGGTGAGATTGTAACGTATCAATCAGTAGACACGGTCACAAATCAAGATGACGCTGTCAATTATCCGACGGAGTTTATGAATTCGTTGGATTTACCTGGATCCTCATCGTTTACAATTGAAAGTTGGTGCATCAACCAAGTTGGTGATTAAGTTGTCCACAATAGTTTTGCTTTTTATTTTTTTTTTTATATTTTTTAGTTTTTTTAGATTTGGCATCAAAAAATATTTTTAACACAAAATCTTCATCTTCCTAATTAAACTCATCATTTTTAATCGTGATTTTTGTATGAACAATATCCAAATAATTTAGTCGTCGTTCGTTTTTAAAATAGAACGAAATTATTAATGTTACTGAATGAAAGATGGCCGACATGTCAAACATTGTGGTTTGGTTGAAAAACATCGGCATTATTATATTTAATTACTGTAGTTTACCTTTTGAATAAAGAAAGAATTGACCGAATTACATGAAGCATTATGTGCAGGCTCGGAACTATTATATTCATTTTATTAGCAAACTAGCTGCTCCCGCAACTTCGTACGCGGCGTGAGACTGTGTAATTTCCAATAAAAGAGATTTGACCGTTTTCTCAACGGCATATTTGTGTAAAATCAACAGTCTAGCTAAAAAAAAAAAAAAGCGGTGAACATTGTCAATGTGAATCAATAAATCAAACAAATATATTTACTTAAAACACCAATTTAAGAAAATTAAATTCAACAGCGTAAGTACTACAAAAGTTTCACTTCCTTACTGTAGGTACAACGTAGGTTATATCAAAACAACCACTAAAACAAAAGCCTTAACGGAAATCTGTATCTACACCAACAATAAATAAATCAAACAACACAATTCACCTTTATCGTCTTTACTTCTTGAATTCTTCCATTCTTTACTGTAGGTATCAACGTTGGTACTATAACAACCATTAAAACAAAAACCATGAACTCAATTTCTATATACAATATACACCACCTCCACCATACGTCCATCGCCATCCCCACACGTCATCAGCCATCTGCGCATTTCCTCAGAAACACATTGTGAGAAAACACCACGCAGTTTTTTTTTTTTCATATGAACGTGCTTGTGCGATATGCGCCACCAAACCACCCCAAAGCAGAACAACGATCAAGAACCGCGGCTGCTGATAATATTCGATTTGAGAAAATAAATTTATTTTTTTCATGTTAGATTTTAGGTTGTAGCTCAGCTTCTAGAGGACATAGAAAGCTGATTGATGGCTTGAAATAACTATAAAGGTGTTGGCTCTCCTAGGCATTTTGTTTTGTTTGCATTGATTAAGAATTATTTGAGTAATGGCGAGTTAAAGGCAGTAAAGTCAGAAAAAAAAAAATACATTTTGGCCAAAAACGCTCCAAAAAATAGGCATGGCAATGAAAGGAATAGCCTATATGTTGCACAAAATCTAAAGGAACATTTCAAAAAAAGTTTCATCGAAATCTGTGCAGTAGTTTTCACGCCATTAGGTAACAAAAAAATTGCCTACAGTTTTATTATAAGTATAGATTTGGGCGGAACGAAGTTCGCCGGGTCAGCTAGTTGTTTAATAAAATTAAAAAAAAACGTAATTTCGCAAAAATCTTTTCGTTTTTGAAGCTTACAGTTTGTTGGTTAAGAAAAGTTTTTTTTTTTGGAATTTACAGTTGTATGAAAAATCTGGCAACACTGCTTGTGATGAGAAATAATGTGTCCAATATCCAGCAGTGATTAAAAATCACAATGCCGTCGCAGTGCAATGCTGGGTGATAGATAAGATAAACCAAATGTCACGCGGGCTAGCATAAGGGATACAATTGTTGCCACCCATAAGCAAATTTTGACTTTAAGCAAGCGTAGCTTTGTTATTTTAAACGCGATTTTAATATGTTACACATTTATAATATGCTAGCGTGCCCGGTGAACTTCGTTCCGCCCAAAATTGACTTTTTGACTAAAATAATTTAGAGCATTCACTATTCCACCTGAAATTATTTTTTTATATCTAAAATACCTTTTGACAAATAGGATCTCACTGTATACTACGATCAAAATTAAACAACAAAATAAAACTCCCCGTACAAATTGTGTGGGAAATCAATTCTCACGAACTTTCCAATTTCCGGTTTCGGAGATCGACGACAGCGTCACCTACTGGGTCCAAAAGAATCCTGAAATTAGTGATGCGCGATAAATATCGAATCACTCGATTCATCGATATTTTCGTAAAAAAATATCGATTATTTCACTCGATAATTTATTCTCGATATTATCGATGCATCGATGATTTGCCACCGATTTTTTGCACTCCAACACAACTGGGACATTCATAGTTTTTTGATTGTTCGGTCATTTATTAAAATACATGACGACGCGCCTCAACAAACTTAAGACATTTTCTCAGTCCACCAATTTTTCTAGGTCACATCTAGTGATGTTATGTACTGCAGCGCATTGTGCAGTCATTGAAACAAGCTAAAAAAAAAAAACATAATTTTGGAAGTGCTTGTTTCAGTATGTTAACCTTCGCTTTATACATTTAAACAAACTAAATACGTATTTTAATACAATCAAAGTTCCTAAGTAATTATTATTTAGTTGTTATTGCATTAAATAATGGAAGTTTATTAAGTTTTCTTTTAATGTTAGATATATTAATATAAATAAAACAAAGTCGGGATAGTTACACCATTTATAACTCAAGAACGGCTGGACCGATTTGGATGGTCTCAGATTTGATGGATTCGAATAACTATTAAAATTACGGAATTGTCAACCAATTACTTTAATCGGTATTGTGATTGTCAATTGGCACTGGATTGGTGATTCATTGTCAATTTCCATTAATTTTTGATTGTGAATACAAAAATCGGTATTGCGAGTGTCAGTTATCATTGACTTTTCTTTCATTTTGTATCTATTTCTTTCAACTGAAAAAAAAAAAAAAAACTGTTTGTAAAGTTTCTAGTTTATTTAACTATTTTGATGGCTCAAATACCATTTGCGACAACTACCTACATTCTTCCAGTGCATTAACAAATAACTTTAAAGATAGGTAACTGAAAATTTGGACTGTGCTAAGCTAATTGATTATTCTTCTAATTCTAGGGGGTTTAAAGCATCCCTTAGTTGCTTCTTTCTTCTCGCTATTTCCAAAAAAAAGTATCCTCTTCCTCATAAATGTCAAACCACAATTCTCATTCCATAATAAAATGGAATTTTTAAATTAAAACAAAAAATATTCACAGCAAATTCAATTTTCATGTCAAAACAGTCAATTTCAGTCACAATGATCAAAACCTTTATCAACTGAGTACAAAAGTATCAATTGATTGATACATTTTACCAACTATCAATCGGTTCATTAGTTGACAACTGCAATAAGGGAGATTATTTTCATTCCATTCACGAATTTGGGCGGAACGATCTTCGCCGGGTCAGCTAGTTTACTTAATAAAAATAAGTTATTTTAAGTTCTATAAAGTAAGGAAACATGAAATTTTGACGTTTTTATTTATATTGTATTGTGACCTATTTGTTGGTATGAATTATTAACTGCAAACAAATATTTAGCTTTTAATTAAAAAAATATCGAAATTATCGATATTATCGATTTTTTCGGACCGATTATTTTCTTGCATCGATGTTTTCCTTTCGATACTGAAGTATCGATGTATCGATATATATTTGGATTATCGCGCATCACTATCTACCTGAAATACAACAATAGGAACAAAACAAAAGAAGAATCATGAAAATTGGCCCAGTGGTTATCGAGTTATATCGTCATCGAGTTTCACCCCGAAAGAGTTGTAAGTTTATATAAAAGATTATTATTATATTACCTATCTTCACAGATGGTTCCAAAATGGACTGTGGAGTGGGAGCGGGCATTTTCTAAACAGAATTAGACATCTCTGAAACTCTTCGCCTTCCCAACGCATCCAGGGTCTTTCAAGAAGAGGTGCTGGCAATCAAGGGGCGTGTTAACTGCTTCTTAACATAGCGACACCCAGAAACTAAATATGCATCTTCGTCGAAAGTCAGGCCGCGATTAAGGCTGTCAGTTCAACTAAGTCAACGTCCAAGCTTGTTGTGGAATGTAGGGAGACAGTGACCAGGGCTTGTCATCGGTTTGAAATCACTCTCGTTTGGGTTCCCAGTAATAAGAACATTGAGAGGAATGAAAAACCCGACGAACTTAACAGGCGATGCTCTACTCTGTGCGTGTCTCATGTGGAGGAAGTTTTCCCTCCACTGGGATACGTAAAGAGAAAAATCCTCCTGCACTGCACCAGCATCAGCAGAAGCTGACGAACTTATTCAAGGTGATGATGATGATGCCAAAACAAACAAGAAACAACCTCTTAGCCAGAACGCGTGTATATTATGTCGCCAGATTAACGGAAATGAGTACGGGCCCCCATAAAACCCACTGCCGTAGCTGCGCCGATACAAACATAGAACCAGTATGTCATATTCTTTGTGAGTTTCCGGCCCTAGCCAAAAACAGACACAGTGCACTAGGTCATCCTTTTTATGATGACCATTCGGCCATCCATTTCAACAAGATCATCAAATTTCTTAACTCCACAGGTTGGCTTTGAGCTCCCTTAACTTCCTTCTACCCCTTTATCTGCAGGGTCCCCATAGTGTTGGTCTCAAAACGGCCCTCAGCCTCAATGCGTTATTTGTGTTTTTCCCTCGTCAGACGGAGAAATACAGCTACTTCAACCAACCACAGAAGATTATTATTAAAGATAAAATTTTTCGAATTTTCTTTTTTCCTAAACCATCCCTGATTCAAGACGAACAGAACAAAATTCATTCAAATTGGCAGAGCCGTTCTGGAGCCTTTACCCGACTAACGCACAGCAATTGATTTTTTTATATATAGAAGATAGAAGAAGATATCTTAAGGAATTTTCTTTTTAATAAAAATGTACATATAAGGCTTCGATTTAGAAATAAATGCAATAGATGCAGTTAGATGCTTTCTTAGAAAATAGCGACCCCAATTGCACTTCGTTTGCATCGAGATGCGAAATGGTACAATCGTGATACCATCTATGGATATAGGAAGATCCTGGAACTTTTCAAAAACGAGATTAGGGAGCTGAACAATAAACATGCCTTTTGATTTGATAACAAGGGTGCGTATTAGGAAAGGAATTACAAAACTCGTATTTGAACGGATTGCTTCCAGAAAAAAGGAGTGGTGAAATAGTGATTTTCACAGTTGGGTCACGGAGCGGGTGCCGGTATCTATTCAGCAGGGAGGGAACTAGCCCGTCATTTTAGCCTCGGGAAAAACACAGGCTAAGATGATTGCGTTGCTGCATGCGTTGGACTACTTGCCTGAGAGTCAGGTGGATGGAAGAAATATCCTTATAGCACTGGACAATCAGGCGGTGATCAGACGCATGGAACAAACAAACATCACAAGATCACTGGCACTGAAGTAACGCTGACTGGGTACGAGGACATATAGCTATCGAAGAGAAGGAAAAGGCGGACTCCCTTGCAAAACAGGGGACAACTGAAAAGTTGCTGGGAGCAGAACCATTCTCTTCAATTGGCAGAGGAATGGAAGAACAGCTGATTCACAAATGGATCACGGCAAAACACCTAAGAAGGTGGTCAACCGTAGAACAATTTAGACAGGCTATAATGGTAATTAAGTGGCCGGCCTGCTCCACTCAAAGAATGGTTCTAAGCATGAGTCGAGGAACATTGAAGTGGGTGGTGGCTTTGTCTATAGGACATTTCGGGGATCACTTAAAAAATATGGGCCTGAGAGAGAATGATAACCTGTAAACTACGCCTGGAGGAATCTGAGACAGCAGCACATATACCTACTGTGTCAATGTCCGGCGTTGGCTGGCAGTAGAATGATGATCTTGGGATAGCACTAGTCCGAAACCCAGTCAATGAAATAGATCTCCCATAAACAAATGCTAGCGTTAACACCAAATCGAGCAAAGGGAACAACTCTGGAAAAATCCAGACAGTCTCTCTGGGTAAGATTTATACTCGTATAGAGACGAAAAGAGACCCGACAGTGGTGGTCTGATTCTATAATATCTCTCGAAATATATTATATATGACTTGTTAAATAAATGCGTGTAAAAACATGAGTCAATCATCACTCTTATTCAAAGGAAAAGCAACAGACACCTCAGTGTTGCCAGTTTGGGGGTTTTCCCCCCAGATTTAGGGGTTTTTTTGGTCGACGGGGGGAAACCTGGGGGGAGAAATTGTTCAGGGGGAAATCTAGGGTTTTTTTAAGACTCTATTTTATTTGTATTTTGTTATAATATCCTTTTTGGTAACCTTAAACTGTGTATGTCATTTTAAATAATAAATCCATTACAAGATGTTTCAAAATGCAACATGCGTTGACACTTTGTTGTTCTTTTTTTGGCGCACACTTTTGCATACGGAAAACCAAACTTACATGTTGGTGTTTCAATTTCGAAATTTCTTGTTTTAAATCATACAAAAAAAGTTAAAAAAAAAATAATATAAAAAATAAAAAGTGAAATCAAAATATTTTATTTTCAAAATCATAAACAAAAAAAATCAACAAAACATTAACAGCCGTATTAATAATAGTCGCGTAAGTACATGTTAGGCCTAACTAATGGCAAACACATTCATTAAACTCAAATTCCTATTAATAAACATTTTTAAAAGATAACTAACGCTTCGTAACTATCATATAACTAACTTACGGTAGGAGGTCTGTTAGCGAGTAAATAACTCTAATACGCTATTCACACCGAAAACTTAATCGAAAACTGATGTTTGCCCATACATATTTCAGTTTTCAAAACGAGTCGTTTAAAGTCGTTTTCCACGAAAACACTGAATAAATGTCACAACTCACAACATAAAATCATTTTCCTAGGTCTAATATTATTTTGAAATGCTCTGAATTAATTTTATTTATTAATGATTTTTCGACGAAAACACGGTTTTCGCTGCGGTGTGAAAAGGGTATAAGAAATAGTTCCTGTCAAAATGACAAAATAAATTAAATTTAAATTTGAAAAAATTGGGGAACAAAATGGCTCACCGTTATTCAGTGTTTTTGAATAATATAAATAGTTTAGGGGAGGATTCGGTTGCCATCGCTCCAACTCGAAAAAAAGTGTACAAAAAACGAGAAAACCCTATAAAAATGTTTACAAATTACATTTGTTTTGATTTTTTTTTTTTTTGCTCGATTTTATTTTATTTTCTTGTTTTTTTCTTTTTTTTCACTTGTCACAATTGAAACGTATTAGCCAGCGTGATGACATAATGTAATAGTTTTTAGTACAATTTGGTTAGGTGATGCCAGTTAGTTATTATATGAGTTATTTTTATTTATTAATAAGAAAATTTAACTAATGTGTTATTTATTTAACTAGGTGCTAGGTAACTTATGAGTTAGAGAGTAGTTATGGGTTTTTTATTAATACGGCTGTAACATAAATAAAGTTCATAACAAAACTGTACAAACCTACAAAATAAAGCTATTCAAGCTTAATACTCTCATATTCAAAATATTGCCCTGAGCACGAAACTTATAACAGGATGAGTTTCTAATGAAAAGTAGATTCGAGGCAACGCACTGTGTAAAACTTAAAACAAATAGTTCGTTAATTGATTTTCTATTCTTGGAAAATACAAATTGAAAGAGAATTTGAAAAATAGGTACCCACAGATAAATAAATTGTATCAAATTAAGGCAAATTGTACTTTTGTATTCGAGCAAACTAATTTTTCCATCCCTGGTACCTACTTTGTGTGTAGTTTGGATGCGCATTTTTTTTTTCTGTGGAAGAATTTCTGCATTACGATATGTGCGATTTTTCAATTCTTGGTTGAGCACACGTGAATTGAAAATTGGATTTCTATCTTCTATGGGCATATGACTGATGTACTCGATGCGTTTAAATTTATATGGGGGTAGAATTTTGTACGAAAGATTGTAAAGCAAATTGCAAATTTACTATTTAAAAATTCACATCTGTTACTTTTAAATAAATGTTGCTCTCAGTTATCAGTTATTATCTAGTAAAAAAGTATAAGTACATCATACCTACTTATTTTAAACTTATTTTAAAAATACTACGTTGAAGTTTTCATTATAAACAGGTGGATAGGTCCTCATTTCTGAAACTGGTTAAATTGGAATTTTTTATCTCATTCCCCATACTATTTTTCATACTTTTTTATTTAACTAAGACTCGTTTCAGAAAACTAATAAAGCCATGAAATACTGTTTCATTACCCTAACTCTAACCTATGATTGATTCTTTAAGAAAACATCATATTGGGGCTACCCAATGCACTAATATAACATTTTATAATGGAAGAGTCAGAACTTCTTATTCTTATGGAATATATATAAATATTATCGGCCATCCGCATAATAATGTATTGTGTTTTAGTGCATTGGTATGCTTTTTGAAAGGGGCAATAAATCTAAAAACTTTAATTTTCTTCTCCGTAAATTTAGGTTTTACGAAATTTGGAAAAACCTAAGTCAAATTTATTCTTCTCGGAATAATTGTAAAAAAAAGGAAGTTATGGTTAGTTTTGTGGGATTTTCATTACTAAAGAAATGCCCCTATTTAATAATAATTTTCAATACAAGTAGACGGTTAGCTTTATTTGTCTTTACAGTTTTTTACAGCATAGGGCAAATCTTTCTTGCGCTCGATTTCATTAAAAATGTTTTCTTCGTGTGTGTTATATTATAGAATTTTTAAAAAATGTGATGTGGTAGATCGGGATTTCTTATATTCGCTCTCAGATTTCGTGTGTCTAATTTGGTGTTGATGTTCGTGTATTCGAGTATATCTATCCTTCGATACTTTTCTACGCGTTTCCCATTCACTGGCTAAATTTTATAGGTATTAAATCCTTCGAAATTTTCGTCTCGATTGATCACTAAATATTCATACATACCTATATAGATACCTAAATAATTTGCAAAAAATAGATAAACCCGAAGCAATGTGTTCTTTTTTCTTTTTTTTTTTTTTTTTTTGTAGTAGAAAAACATTACGGAAAAGTTAACAAACTTCACCAGTTGTCAAATTCAAACGCACTTTTATTGATAAATCTGAAGCAAATTTGAGAAAAAGTCTAGATTGGCAAAACAGCTCTGAAATCTGAAAAGATTGATTTGTTTGTACCTACCAAACGAACATAAAAAGTGATCAATAAGTATCAACTTTTATTCTGAATAGCTAATACCGGTTGTATAATAACGTTTCGTCGTCTTTTTTAAGGTAGGTAGGTACATCCTCATGCGAACGTTTTTATGCCAATTTGTTTTGTAAATGAAATAACCTCAAAACAATATCGTGCGACTTATAAACGATGTCAGTTAATTCTCTACGAAGGCATGGGTATTTCTTTTCTGAATATGACATTACCTATCACTCGCACTCTGATTATGTAGGTATGTCAATTCCAAAACAGATACTAAATAATAGATTTTATACGTACCTACCCTACATATATGAAGATAAAAACAATCCGATAAAAGACAATCAGCCACCCTAAAATTCGCACGACCAAAGCCACCTGTAGATCAAGGTCATCAATTTTATCTCCTTTCCCATATTGGGAAAGTGAAATTCACATCCACAATTGGGGTTAATTAATTGTAGATATTATTTCAAATAATATCATTAAGTTGTTGGTCATGAGTTCATAACTAACAGAAGCACGACAAAAAGATCAAATTGCAATAAATTCCATTCGCGTTCAAATATCGACAGAACAAATTTTCAAATCAAAATAAAAGATCAACCGTCATTACATCATAAAAACGAACGCAAACATAATCCTTTTCTTTCATAAGTAAAAATACCTAGATTTGCCTCTCATACGACCGAAATTCGAAATCAGAAATTTCTCATCGATTCTTTTTCACAGAAACTAGGTATACACATTCGTTCGACAAGAAACTTAGCCGACAACAACGCTATCTGGTGCCAGCAGCGGTCAAAAAATGTTTCGTGTTGATGATAGTACTATAGTCTCTATCAGAGACAATACTGAGACCCCCAACTCACAATCCTCTTGCCGCTGGCCCCCTCAGTTTTTTTTTTTTTTTTTTTTTTTTCAAATTCGCCATTTTGTTTTCCTATAGGTGTTATGTCAATTTAGAATAAAGAATCAATGCTGCCAACTGCTACCAACCATGGGGGAATGTGATAAAGTTCGGGAATTCCACAATTTAAGATAACTGAATGCTATTGGTTGGTTATTATAAATTTTTAAAAGACGATTACCTAATACCTATAATTTGTTTAGTTAACAATGCTATCTAAATGAGATGTTTTATAAACTAGAAGCATATTGGGACAAATATTGTGTATTTTCCCCTTTTGAATAGCATTAACTTCAATTTCATGTGTACATTTTTCTTAAATAACCGAAGAAAAATTGCTCAAAATATTTTTATTTCCGTACAACCATTCTGCAGTAATAGTTTTTCATAAATATTTTTAGCAAAAGTGCACTTATTCCTAAAATAAAATACTATTTACACGTACCGAATAATTTCAAATTTAACGGACAAAATTCTATGAACGCTGGCAGCAACTTTGCCGACAGCGGTTGTTCGAGATTAAACATTTATCATTTAATTTAGTAGGTTTCGTTTACTATTTTGATTTTCTTGTACCAATTATCATTTAAGTTCAATTACCGAACAATGTAATGTTTCGCTATTGCTATTCCATTTCATTTCATTCCTGAGTTTTTGATCTGTCACTTGGGCAGACTTTTTTCTTTTCTTCGTGGCTTTTTGTTCTAACCACGACCCGAACAACACGTATTAATTTAAATTAGCTTATAAGTTGTAAATTAACGATTGTTTAAATAAAGAGCAAGTTGGACACAAAGTTCCAACATATTTTTGGTGCCTCCTGTGAGGAATAGCCCTTATGCAGAAGGATTTCGCATATACGGGCAGATTACATTTTTGCAACGTGCACACATTTCTACAGTGCTAATCGAGGTTTTATGTTCGCCATTGTCTGCGACATTCGGAGGTACATATATAATTTCACTTGTTACTAATTAGTTTTGTTCTGGACTATGACAGAGTTGAATTTGAGGATGTCGGCGGTAACCGCGCTGAACAGAATAAACGAACGCGTACGTGATGCAAACTTTGTAGCCTGGGATGTTCATCAATTGGAGCAAGAACTCAAAGCGGTAACAGTGCATTACAACCGCTTTGTGCACAACCACGATATTCTTGTTGGTGCGGCGACGGCAGAAGAGCTGCCTGTACATGATCAACTGTGGGAGCAGGTGGAAACGGTTTATAATGAAACATGTGTGGTGCTTAATCGGGTGCTGGGGGAGTGCAGGGCTTCTTCGGTCCCATCAGTATTGCCAGAGACCTCGAAATCATCAAATACGATGCCACACGCTGCATCTGACTTCGCTATTAAATTAGATCCAGTTTCGATCCCGGATTTCGATGGTTCGTACTGCAATTGGTTATCATTCAAGGATCTATTCGAGACGCTAGTTCACGAGACAAATTTTCCCGAAGCGTACAAACTTAGCAAGCTTCGTCAAGCAGTCAGCGCCAGTGCTGTGCCTTTAATTGGTGGGTTATATTCTGGAGGATATGTCGAGGTGTGGGCAGCTCTAAAAAATCGGTTTGACAACGAAAAACTATTGGCCGAAATACATGTATCGAGATTTATCAACATCAAGACGGCCACAGATGAGACTGCAAAGGCATTGCTATCAGTCGTGGATACGGTACAGGAATCACTCCGTGCCTTACGAGTAATGAAACTTCCTGTCGACCATTGGGATGCGTTAGCGGTTCCTTTGGTAGTCTCAAAGTTACCTGCTACTACGCGTCTTGAGTGGACTATGAGTTGTGACTCTAAGAAGATTCCAGCATTAACAGATCTTCTTATGTTCCTTGAGAAGAGAGCACATAGTCTGTCTACCGAGATTATGCGGGGCTCTAATCGCACGGAACCTGTATCAACGAGACAGCAACATCGAAATCAACATGCTATCAAATCTTGTGTGGCAGCGGATGGTACGAAATGCTGCTATTGTAATGGTCCGCACAGGATTTCACGGTGTCAAACCTTGATGGCACTGAGACCCGAACAGCGCTTCGAGACATTGAAGACTTTTGGTCTTTGCTTCAACTGTCTCAAGAACGGACATACGTCAAATCATTGCTCGTCTGGGGGATGTCGGCATTGCGGTCGTAAACATCACACCATGTTTTGCCGCGAAAATGGTGTTCAACCTTCCAGTTCAACAAGAACCACAGATCCGCCATCTGCTCAATCGATAACACATCCATCTTTATGACCAGCTGATCCCGTTACAACATGTATTGCTCGTGGCGATCAGACCATATTGCTTGCAACAGCGCGGGTTTACGCAATTTCGGATCGCTTACAACAGCGCTTAATTCGTATACTCTGCGATCCCGGATCGCAGGTAAGTTTTATATCAGATCGCTTAGCTAATCAGTTATGTATTCGCAGAAGCAAGTGTGAGGTAACTGTCGAAGGGATTGGTGCTCTAGCGCATACACGCACTACAGGCAGCGCTTCGCTTAAAGTCAACTATTTCTAACTTTTCTTTGGACATTAATGCGTACATAATTCCATCAATCACGTCGACAACTCCAGCTGTGCACATCGACGTCGGTCAATGGAAACATTTAAAGGGTCTACCGCTTGCCGATCTCCACTTTGGAACACCGGGTCCGATCGATGCACTCATAGGATCAGATGTATGGGGCTTGGTCGTAGACGGTGACATTATCAGCGGTAAAGCTGACGAACCACATGCTCAGCGGACCCAATTTGGATGGGTTGTTTTTGGCCCAGCATCGATAATCCCCGTAGCAGCGCCGGCTATACGGACATTCCGGGCTAACGTATCTCAGGATGAGCAGAACCTGGAGGAGCTAGTTCGCAATTTTTGGAATTTGGAGGAGGTTCCCGGAGACAGCGCTAACGATGACGAGTGTGAGCACATTTTCTCGACGACTCATTCTCGAACTCGGGATGGAAGGTACATTGTTCGCATACCATTCTGCCGAAACGCAGAGAAGCTTGGGGACTCATTTCGTTCTGCACTTCGGCAGTTCCACTGTCTTGAACGTCGACTCGCTGCAGACAATGACTTACGGCAGAAGTACGTGGCGTTTATGCGCGAATATGCTGCGCTCGGCCATATGGAATATGTTGGTAAACCTGGTGACCAAGTTGGAGGTTATTATATTCCGCACCACGCAGTGACAGCCAAGTTTCGGGTTGTTTTCAACGCATCGGCTCGTACAAGCACCGGTGTCTCGCTGAACGACACGCAATTAGTTGGCCATCCAATCCAAGATTCTTTACTTAACATAATTTTTCGTTTTCGTCGCTCTCTTATCGCTCTCACGGCAGACGTGGAGAAAATGTTTCGCCAGATCCTGTTAGCATCAGATCACAGGCAGTATCAACGCATTTTGTGGAGAGAGTCGCCGAAGAGGAACATGGATGTTTATCAGCTGACAACCGTCACATATGGGATGGCGTGTAGCCCATTTAATGCAGTGCGTACTCTTAACCAATGCGCATACGACAATTATGGAGAGGTGGTCGATTGTGATCAGGCAGTAGCAGCGCGGGACTCAATTCTAACATCGTTTTATGTGGACGACTTCTTGACGAGCTGCGATTCCATCCAAGAGGCGGTGTTATTGGCTAAAAACGTGGACAAAATACTTTCGGCTGGACATTTCAAACTACGAAAATGGAACTCGAATAGCCTTCAGGCCATTCTCGACATCACAGGCGAGCCTATACCCTCAACGGAGCACATCCTCGACTCCACGACACCTTCAGTGCTTGGACTACGATGGAATCCCTCCACCGATGAACTTCTCTTCTGCGTGCAGCTTGCGGAGCCCTCCCAAGCACCTACGAAGAGAGGTGTACTGAGCGAGGTTGCAAAACTTTTTGACCCAACAGGACTTTTAGCACCAGTCGTCATCACGGGTAAGATTTCTATACAGTCGCTTTGGACAGCGGGCGTTCCTTGGGATGCCCCTCTACCACCCGAATTATTGGAGACTTGGCAAACGTTTCGCAATGGGCTTCCAGCACTCAACCGCCTGCGTGTTCCTAGAGGGCTGGGCATGTCTAAAGGAGAAGTTACGTCACTTCACGGCTTTTGTGATGCCAGTGCTCGGGCTTATGCAGCTGTTATATACACTAAAACGAGTCGCCCAAACGAGCCCGCACATATTTCGCTTCTTACAGCTCGCACAAAGGTCGCTCCATTGAAGGGTGCGACGATACCCTGCTTGGAGTTGTGCGCAGCGCACCTTTTAGCATTAACGCTGCAGAACGTTCGTGTTGCACTAGGACTACAACACGCATCATATCAGTTGTGGTCGGATTCGAACATCGTACTGAGTTGGATACGTAAACATCCTACAACGCTGAAGCCGTACGTAGGAAACCGTGTTCGTCAGATCCAAGAAATTACATCGCCCGAACAATGGAACCATGTTAGGTCGGCCCAGAATCCAGCGGATTGCGCCAGTCGCGGCATCGGAGCGGAAGATATTTTGAATCATCATTTGTGGCTTCATGGACCTGCTTGGCTGATGGACGACTCAGTCCTTCCAGAAGATGACAACGATCTTAGCAAAGAAGAAAAACTCAGCGTGCAAGACGAAGAGAAGGTCTCGGTCCGAGCCTTTGTGGTTTCGGCGACCTTTGAACTAACAACGAGAAGGCGTGACGGTCAAATCATCACACTAACCGAGCGTTTCAGTTGCATTCAGCGCGTTCTTCACACATTGGCGTTCATCTTGCGTTGGTGTCCGAGCCGTCGACATTTGCGAAAAACCGTAATCGGTGCTGATGAACTACGGTATGCTTTGAGAACACTTCTGCGCATTGAGCAAAGCAAGGGGTTTGCGACAGACATTCATCAACTTCGGAACAGTGCCAGTTTACCTCACTCCAGTCGTTTGTTACCGCTAAATCCCTATCTAGACTACAATGGCATCTTAAGGGTCGGTGGCCGCCTGGATAAAGCTTCACTACCAGAGGATCAACGTTTTCCAATCATCTTACCGAAAGGCGGTGCTTTAACTTGGCTTCTCATCAAGGACGTTCATGATCGTACCCTCCATGGTGGCACACAGCTGATGCTGCAAACTCTTCGTAATCGTTTCTGGATACTCCAAGGCAGACAAGCAGTGCGAACTTATCTACATAATTGCGTGATTTGCCGACGTCACCGTGGAGCTACTCTTACGCAACAAATGGCTTCGCTCCCGAGACAACGGGTAGTCGCGTCACGACCATTCGCCGCCACAGGTGTTGACTACTGTGGTCCATTTACCCTTCGAATCGGAGCAAAGAGATCCCGTGCAACGGTGAAAACCTACATTGCAGTCTTCATTTGCATGGCCACGAAAGCGGTGCATATTGAAGTGGTGGATGACCTTTCATCGCAAGCGTTCCTGGATGCATTTACGAGGTTTACTGGCCGACGTGGAGTCTGTCAGGACCTATATAGTGACAACGGCACGGCTTTTGTGGGGGCCAACTGCATTCTCCGAGAAGACTTGGCGGCTTGGAGCACTGAACAGATCCAGCAAACTTTAGCCCACCAAGGAACACGGTGGCATTTCATCACCCCCGGCGCTCCACACCAAGGCGGCCTCTGGGAAGCTGCGGTGAAGTCCGCAAAACGACACTTGCTCCGTTTAGTAGGTGGACAACATTTATGGTACAGCCAGCTACAAACATTGGCTGTTCGCATCGAGGCGTGCCTGAACTCTCGTCCACTTATACCATTGTACGATGATCCAGACGACAAGTATGCCTTGACACCAGGAGATTTCTTAATTGGTTCACCACTCCTTGCAGTTCCTGAGCCAAATCTCACTGATGTACCCACGAATCGTCTCAAGCAATGGCAATGGCTGCGCAAGGTTCATCAACAATTTTGGCAACGTTGGAGCGACGAGTACCTGTCCACCTTGCAACGTCGGAACAAGTGGCAGCGTCGTTTAGATGATGTGAGAGTTGGTGATATTGTCATAATTAAACAAGACAATTTGCCACCGACCCATTGGCGGTTAGGTCGGATTACCGAAGTCCACCCGGGCAGCGATGGTCTCATCCGAAACGTAACCTTGAAGACAGCACATGGAGCTTGTACCAGAGCCGTACAAAAATTATGCCGACTTGTGGAATCCTTTGAACCTGATGGTCCAACCGGGCAGGATGTTTGAGATTAAACATTTATCATTTAATTTAGTAGGTTTCGTTTACTATTTTGATTTTCTTGTACCAATTATCATTTAAGTTCAGTTACCGAACAATGTAATGTTTCGCTATTGCTATTCCATTTCATTTCATTCCTGAGTTTTTGATCTGTCACTTGGGCAGACTTTTTTCTTTTCTTCGTGGCTTTTTGTTCTAACCACGGTGCGAGTGTGTTGTGAGTGAGTGTGTTGGTGAGTGAAGTTACGTGACATTTGTCAATACGAATTTCTTTGTAACAATACTAACGCACTTATGTAGCGTGTACCACCCCATAGAAATATAGCTTGTATGCAAGTAACGGAAAATCGGCCGAATATTGGGGTCTCAGTATTGTCTCTGGTCTCTATATACTCGTGCAATGGTTAAAGTACCAATGTATCTACGGCTGCGACACTTTTTACATATTATGTGTTTTGCGTTTGCTTGCGATCGAAGTAATTTTAAAAGGCGTGGATATTAAATAATTCTCTGATTCCGTCATATTTATAAACTAAAAAGTAGAAATATCATTTATAGAACGCCAATACCTGCTGCTGTGTACTATGACATAAAACGCATAGTAGTAGGTACCTACTCTACTGCACAAGGCCTATAATATGACTCCATTTCGAAATCGCATTAGCAGTTTATATTCGCTGTGAATAAGAAATCGCATTATAACTGCGAATACAAAGTAAGTCACTTAGCTCATCTCTATCAGTTACAGAAGCGTCCCGTCTCCCTTTCAGATCATCAAATTATAATGACAATGCTACAATGCTGACAATGAGATAATAAAATATTTTTCTACAAAAACTAATGTTGTCCAACAAACTTCGACGCAATTAATTTATTATTCAGTAATTTATTATTCAGTATGATGTTCATTCCTCCCTTTTGAGTTGAGACATGAGTGACCAGTAAATTATTGCAAAGCAACCCGATTAACATCGTGATAGACAATACGTCGTATGAATAAAGCGTAGCAATTGCTTTTACTCAAGAGAAATGTCAAAGTCGATACATTTGCTACGTTTCGTATGAATAAAAACTAATTGGAGTTAGTTTCAACTTTTGACATGTTCGAAAAGCGGCGGCACTGACCTTTTACTCAGATCGGTATAAATAAACAAAGCAAATGCTATTCAAATTCTGAGTCTGCTATTTAGTTGACTCAGACCTTTTGCTAAATATATTGTACGCACATTTTTTACAAAATAAAAGTAAGCAACCTGAATTTTCGATGGTTTGTCTATAAATAGTTAAATAAAGTTTTGTTCGTGCAGGAAAATCATCAAAATACCTGTGAAAAATTCAATTATTTCTTGTCATGGGCACCTGAAGAAGAAATAAAACATCAACAACCTATTTGGCAAACAAAAATCATATTTTCAGGTGCAATTCGAGTTATAGATTGCAATCGTATTTCTGAACTTCAATACAAAAAACAATGAATGTGCCACGTGTCTACTTCACGACTGTCAAATAATATGAACTGCCAAGACTAATGATTACCAAAATGGCGGCAAAACAAAGTAGTATACCTTCCCGGGGGACACCCTGTACTTACGATATGAAATCAATCTTCTTTCGATTTTAGAGCGTACAGAATTGACTGTAGCTTCCGTTTGTAAGGGTTACCATCTAAGCAAAGGAGCTCACACCTTGCTTTTAATATCAAGGATATTTCATTACCTATAGCAAAGTGAGTCGTGGTAGTATCGTTTTTGTGGTTTAGATTAAAGTTAAGCTGTCTGTATAATCGCTTACTTTCGGACTCCCAAGCCTTTTTGATGAACGCATCTTGAATAAAGTCTTAATTTTTCTGAATGATTCGGTAGATTAAATTAATTAATTTAAATTCGCACATTACCGTTTTAAATTACGTGGTGGTTCATATCAATATGCAAACTTTCGCCACAATTACGGCAAACAGTTTCCCATTTTTCATACCACCAGTCCTTCTTCCTCATCTCACAGAAAAGCATCTTTTTGAAAGTCTAGATTCGTAGGTACTGCATATATCTTAGTTATAAAGCCAGGCTGTGACATAAGTGTGTTCGAAAGAAGTTTATAAAGTCCGGTTTCCAATGACATATCTGGGCATATTTAGAGGTCGATTTAAATTTTTTTTTTATAGTTCATTTTTGACTTTTCTGTATTAATAGTCCCCGCATCTCTTGCAGTAACATGATAAGCGATAATCTAATGAATTTCGAAGATTATGCCAATTTGGGAAAGTTTATAAAAAAAGAGCATTTCTGTTAAATAGATCAAAGGTGGCATTAATCAACAAAAAAGTAAGACAAGTGCGAGTCGGACTCGCTCATGAAGGGTTCCGAAACAGCAAGTAACATAACATAAAAGTTCTTGTAGTTCGTTGTAACTTTGATCGATACCTATTTTAATAATAGTGTATTTTTATATCATTTATTATTAGGAAATAATGGTTCAGGGCTTATGTATAAGGTTTATGTTTATGAAATTAAATGTTTTTTTTTTTTTTTTTGAGTTGATTGTATTAAAGGTAAATTGAGGTCTACAATTTATGACGTATAAAAAAAAAACTACTCGCTAGATCTCGTTCAAAAAATTTTCATTTGAAGTTTACATGGTAATGTACATCATATATCTTTTTTAGTTTTATCGTTCTCTTATTTTAGAAGTTAGGGGGGGGGGGACCAACATTTTCCGACTTTGGAAGTGTCTCTCGCGCAAACTATTCACTTTAGAAAAAAATGATATTAGAAACCTAAGTATCATTTTTGAAGACCTATCCATAGATACCCCACACGTATGGGTTTGATGAAAAAAATTTTTTGGAGTTTCGGTTTTATGTATGGGGACCCCCAAAATTTACTGTTTTTTTTTCTATTTTTGTGTAAAATCTTAATGCGGTTCACAGAATACATCTACTTACCAAGTTTCAACGGTATAGCTCTTATAGTTTCGGAGAAAAGTGGCTGTGACATACGGACGGACAGACAGACAGACAGACAGACAGACATGACGAATCTAATAGGGTTCCGATTTTTGCCATTTGGCTACGGAACCCTAAAAAAGGAATACACTTTTTTGTTTGTGGCATGAAAAGCTTTGACAATGGAAGTGAGAGTGAATATCTGATCAATCGTTGAATATTACTTTCTAAAGCCCGTTAGAACTAAGTCAGGTTAGTTCTAAATGTAGGTGTTGAATTTTAAAAAAACTCGTAAGGAATCAAATCACCTGGAGCCTTTCCATTTTTGCATTTGAAATTAGCGGTTCAGCGTGGAAGAACATCAGATTGGGGTGGTTGTAAAGAAGGCGCTTAGAGTGAGCAGAATAGCTTCAGCAAATACACCCACTCCGATTTTATAATTCATTAATTGATCTCCCTCGCACTCTTCCAAAAATCCTTGGAGTCTTTAGTTTGACCCAATGTTAGTGTTTCTTTTGAAGACACAGGTTTTTGTAATGTGTGTAGGTACTCACGTGTTCTGTCTATATGCAGCTGCGAAAAGAAGATTTATGCCGAAAGTCGATGGCTGTATAAAGAGAGAATATAATGCTTTGCGTCTTGTAAATAACCAATTCTGAAAAGGCGTTAAAAATAGTCCTGCATTTTCGTAAAGTGGTCCGATTTGACTATTTTGGAAAAGGCGATCCGAGTTTGGAGTAAAGGTTCAGTCGGAACCTAAGGGGTCCCAAGGGTAACCCTGGTCGGCGCTAAAAAATGTTATCTCTTCTTACACTACTGAAGATCTGACGGTTTAAAGTTGGGAGAGAGCATGCACCACTTCATTTCCAATATGTGGCCAAATGAATGCAAGCCTGATGAATGAAACCTCAGTATCGTCTACTTGGTTCACGAGCAAAAAAGACTCCTTTAGCTGCTCAATTACAGAGGAATACGTCTCCTTAACATCGCATACTAAATTCAATCTTTTCGTTACGCAAATTCAATCCAATCGCCGAAGATGTTCAAAAACGCAACGTTTTGAACATCGGGGAGTAAGTCTTGCTGTTTCTCTGAGTTCAGAAGGCCATAACCCAGACAACTAAGACAAATTAGACCCTCAAACCCTGTCATTGCTGCTTTATGGCGCTAAAATTTGGGCTTTACCTAAAAGCAGATAAAGATATTCTCGGTTGCTTTGAGAGGAAGATTCTTAATAAAATTGTAGTTGTTTACATTGCCGGGAGGTGACTCAACGACAGACAAAGCTGACCCGGCGAACTTCGTTCGGTTTTTGTGACAAAAAGTATCCTATATCCTTCTCATCGTTTTTCTGAATAGTTTAAATTAGTTGAAAATTACGTGACCTATACGTTAACACACAAAAGTTGGTTTTATATATAAAGATACGGCGACATCTATATATATACAATATACCTAGGCCAGCTAGGTCCCTCGCTAGCTGCCTCCAGTTACGCACACCGAGTTGGTTAAGGTCGTTCTACAATTGTGCGCGCCAGCTATGGTGGGGTCTTCCTAAGCTGCGTTGTCCCTCAGGGGTGGATTCTAAGACTCGTCGGGCTGGTGCGTTGTTGCATATACGCTCCACGTATCCCAGCTATCTCAGCCGTTGTATTTTTAGCTTTTTGACCAGGTCGGTGTCCCTGTATAGCCCGTAAAGTTCGTCGTTGAATCTTTTTTTCCATATTCCATCGTTACAAGCTGGACCGAATATTTCTCGAAGAATCTTTCTCTCAAAGTATCCCAAAAGGTTTTCATCCATTTTTGACAGGATCAATGCTTCTGCACCTTACAGCAGGGCCGGGATGATTAAGGTCTTATATAATATCTCCTTATTGGTTCTATCAGAGAGGGCTTCACTTCTAAGATGCCTTCTTAGCCCGAAGAAAGAGCGATTTTGCGTCGGGGTAACTTCCCTACCATGGAAAAAAAAATGAGTATTTCCGAAACGACAAAAAGCCTCGAATATGGATGATCCAAGTGTTGGCGACCCCAGCAAACGAAATAAAGACGGTATAGGGCGGTGAAAAAAAAACGTTTCCATCGGCGATGGACTCCCTCAGAATTTGCTGTCGAAGTACGGTGGTTACCACTGTCTGATTGTCAATGATTGAAGTCTTGATTGAATTCTTTTTTCATCCTATCAAATAAAATTTGTGTCTTAAGGACGAGTAGCAGTAGTACAATTTCGACTTTGACAGCGAGGACTTCAAGTTTTTTCTATTACGAGCCCCTCTCTCATAAATGACATGTAACTTGTGGCCAGCTGCTAACCAACTTGCTCAATAGATCGCACGTCAGAAATGTCAATGACAAGGTCACAACAAACCTAACCTAACCTTTCTTGACTGAGAACTGCCAACTTGTCAAAAGGTTAAACTTTCCTTATACATATGTAGTTTCTTTTGTGGGAGATTTTGGTATGAAGTGAAGGATCACATCAGTTTTGAATATCTCCACAACTGTCCTGTTTTACTTCAAAAAGGAGTGCTCCACTTTGGATACAATTTTTCTATAAAAGCCTGCTTGGCTGCCCTAGTTTTATTAAGAGTAACGAGTAACGACTCGGTAAGTTTCAAGGAGGCGTTGCCATCTTTTGGATTATACGTACACCCATGTGAAAGACATCACAAAGGACTAACCTGCGAACTTGTGATGCCTGAATTTGGTATATAGAAAGCCACCCCACCTACACATGACTTTAACCTTGAAGTGACAGAAAGAAGTTGCTTCATGGGAGTTTTCGGGCAGTCTGATGCAAGTTCTCTCCTGAACCAATCTAAAGCCCCAATTAAGTGGAGTATAATATTGTTTCGAATGGAATGTTACCTAACAAGACTTTTCCGAAAGACTGAAATAGGAAGCCTTCCCAGAATATTATTTGTCAAACGATGAGCAGATGTGCGGCAGTGGATAAATAACAAGCGATATAAGTATGTATAATCTCAGTTTTTCCATAGTTCGACAAAGAGCCCTTCCGCCACTGCATACGTTACGGCATTGCATACATTATTCCTACATCCGTTCCCTAATTACAGGACGTGCGTTCTGCTTTACTCTCTCATTTGAGACAAAGACCAGATGTCCCCTTTAATCGAAAGCAAACACAAAAAAACCGTCCCACACCGACGACAATTTGTCACAAAGATTATAAAACTATCTCCGATCTCCATCAAATCCTTTTTTCCTAGCTTCGTTAGACATATGTGCGGACGGACACATTATTTGTGTTAATGCCGTGTGGCGTCATCTTTAATCTCATTCTCCATTACTGAAAGGACAAAAAAAAAAAAAACATACACACACACAAATTCTACAATAACAGAGGTTGTGCGCTCTGGGGCGTTAGATTTCCACATCAGCAGGATATCACTGTGATTCGTACTTGCTGCTCTACCATATGAAGTGACATTTTGATTGTATTGTATTTGATTTCTAATACGTCATTATACAAAGATAATTGTTTTTTGTACAGAAAATACCTTGGTTTGTCCTTGTCAATTAAAGTTAAGCAGGAAGAAAAACCGCACACCGCCAAATTGATTACGTGACAAATATCCTTAATTGCTGTATTAAGTTCACATTGTATGCAATAGTAGATATGAACTTGAGCAAACAAAAATAACTACAATGGGGGTGCATTAATTCCTGGCGGGGCGGCGGAATGAAATGAAAATATGTATTAACGAATGTAGTCAAATGGGTCGCATACTGGAAACAGTTTACGCTGATCCACTGTGAAGTTTAACGACAACTTGAACTTTTCTGTATGACGCCATTAAAATATGACGTCACAGCGCACACTGTCAATACACCAGCGCTGGTATTTGAATAGTTCTATACCTGTCACTTTCACATACTTTCGCATAGTAGAGTAGAGTTTATCTGTGAGCGTCACGAAAAAGAACTGGGGGCAGATTCCGTATATCAACGATCGTCTGAACGATATCGTTTTCAAAACTTTAATCATCATTAGAAGTTATAATCTGCTCGATTTTTTTTGAATGTCATCAGCTTTCATGACATTTGTGGGAAATGAACGGGATTAAGCTCTCGAACTTGTAATTTTAGAACTTAGTTGCTAGTTTTGGGTTCTATCGTTTCGACGATAATCGCCTGAAAAGTTACGGAATGAGTGCCCAGTATTTTCTTGAAAAGGGGAGTAGATAGTAGTATGCAAAGAAAATAGAGGGCGGGTCGCTCGACCAGGGACATAAGTCCCCGAGACATAAGTCCCGAATATTTATCGTTGAATATGGGACATAAGTCCCGAATGAAATTAGACAAAAAATAATTTACATTTTAACATTTTAATAATGCTCATAAGTTGATAACATAAACGTAATTAACGAAAACAAATTAAACAAACATTTTCAGCAAACTTGGTCATTTTACAAATAATTAAAAAAAGTGTTTTTTATAATTTGTCGACAGAAATGAAATAACAATTAATTTTTAAGTGCAAATTATTACTGTGAAAAAAAAAGCAAGGCAGTACTTATGTCTATTTCTGAAATTTCACTTCTATCTCCTGGTTTCACTTTCCATTTTTTTCTTTCTTTGTTCGTTTACTTCGTCACGGTACAAACTAGACCGACAAAGAATATTACAAAATTACATGACTTGCATTTTTCCCAACGGCTTGTACCTAACTGTATTTTTTTGAAGTAGGTAATACACAAAGTAGGCGCAGTGGCTTGGTGGTTAGTATGTTGGACTACTAAGCGAGGGGTCGAGGTTCGAATCCCACAAAAACCCAAATTACAACTTAGGGTTTTTTTCCACTGCGCCACCTCTGCGAACGTCTGACAAACATCCGAGAGTATAACTGTCTTGAAAGAGCTTCTTTTAGCCGTTTGGAGTCGGCATAAAATTGTAGGGGAATTATGCTTAAGATGACATACCCGATGAGATGACATACTTGCAATTACTCTTTAACCATAAGCGCCACAGTTCTGCCAAACATGTCTGGACATGCAGTTTTACGATGTTAGTTACGCCCACAGTAATTTGGCAGCTAGTTAACAACGTGCTTTAAATGACAACGAAATCAAGAATTTTGTGCATGAACTATTTTTTTTTTTTGTATTGAGTTTTAGCTCCAAAATTTCTGATATGATAAGGCGTGTGTTGCGTTGTGTCTGAAGTTGTTTTTTGGGTACAGTTATTAGTATATTTAGTAATTCCTATGAGATATTTCTGCCTCATAAGAAAATGTTGGTTCCTACAATCTTCTAAACATTTTTACTCATATCGGGCAAGATGACATGACCCAAAAGGTAGTATTTTATTTTAATTTGTGTATCTGTTCAATGCAGTATGCCAAATAACTAAAAAAGAACCTCAATCAGGCGTACTTGGTCAAAAGACGTATGGCTATGGCTAAGGCTATTCAAGACAGGGAAACATAAATATATTTGGCCATGACTATATTTCATCTTATACCGAACTATGCCATCTTAAACAAGCTGTTGAACTAAGCTTTAAAAAATATTAAAAATTATTATTTATTGTTTTACACTATTAATTTAAATGTAGTTTTTGTTACTAACAAATGAATTAAATGAACTTGCTTTGTTTTCATTCCTATGATTTGTAAATATTTTTATTTTTCACTTTAAGGAAAAAGTATGTCATCTTGAGCACAATTCAATATACAAAAACAAAATCAAACGAAACTGGTTTGACTATTTGGAGAAGTCTTTTTAGTCTGTCTCTAGTCGTGTAGTGAGAAAAATATGTTTAGTGGGACATAAGTCTCGAAATTTGTATTAAATTCTATTAGGGAATTATGTCCCTGCGTCGGTCGGCATTCACCACATCAGCCCCAAAGATCCGCCACCTGATGCGAGCAAAGGCAGGACAGCTAGAGAGGAATTGTTACGCTGTATCGTCGTCCTCTCCTTGACGCTCAAGCCGAAGTGTTTGGCAAAAGCTTGGTGGCCCGAAAGGAAGCCCATAAGCAGTCTCCGGATGATTCTCCTGAGAGACAGAAGGAAAGACCCGAACCTTTTGCAGATGTCCGGACGCAGTCGTTTGGTCTGTCTACATCCAGCACAGTAACGCCACCGACACTCGCGTTCACGAGAAACCCAGTATCAATGGATGACCTAACCACACGTGCAGACAGATCCCAAGCAAGTTCAGGTCCGGCGAAAGCTTCTTCTGAGCCCAGTCTGGCAGCGATCTCATTTCCCTGGATACCAGTGTGACCTGGGACCCAAACAAGATTCACTGTATTTAGCCTTCCGACCAAGTGGCGCTCGAGCTCTTACTTAGACGAGGAAGAGGGTTAAGCAGCGGTTTCAAAGCAGCTTGGCTATCGCTGTAACCGCATGTGCTTCTAGCCCTCCACCTGTTTCCCCTGGATAGGTACTTTTTTGTGTGGTATAAGAATCGCAGTTTGTTACTATTGTTATGATTACCATTTTGTACTAGAAAATGTTGGTACTAAAAAATCTTGCTAAAAGGCGATTTAAATAAGATATTTTTTATTTATGAGTTGATTATCATGATGAAATATAGATATTTTGGGGTTCATCATAGCATCTAGAGCAGAGCCCGGAGTGCTAGGGAAGGCCCCTGTGCAGCCAAGACAAACCGTTCTTTGAAGTTTGGCAAAAGAGGCAGTAACACGTTTCCGCGAAAGCCTGTTCCACCATACAACCGATGCATATGAGAGAAGTGGCCTTACGATTGCCGTATAGATCCAGTCCAGAGGACCCTTTTAGGGGATAAGCCCCATGTCTTGAAAAAAAGCGCCTTTGCACTGCCAGAAAGTTAATTATATAATAAGACTGATGTCTCACGTCTGCTTGCAGTACGAAAAAGATACTTGTCGATGGGACCGATTTACAATACTGTGATCAGTCATCGACGGTCACCGTAATATTTTGTAGAAGTTTTCGACATGTCCTGGGGAAAAACTGAAGTCTTTGTTTTGTTTGTTATATAGCGAAAGTCCCTGCTTCTTTCATTCGGCACACCAGTCCTTCAAAGGTTTAACTGATGCTCGTCTATATCTCCCCGTCCCCAGCATAATCATTTTGAATTTTGTTATTTTGCTCTCTCCGACGACTTGCCCCGAAGCTAAACATTAAGAAAGGACTATCAAAATTCTACCAAAATACACAACAGTCAGTTGTGTCGGCACATTTAACTACCACCTCGATTTTAATATTCGTTTTAGTGTTTCACAATTATGAAGGTATGCTTATGCTTAGTAATTTTTATTTGGAATGTGGATGGCCACGGCCATTATGCCGTTGAGCAGTTTGCTTTTGAATTGTGTGCCCGCGCATTGATTTCTGTTGCAAATTGCCCGGAATTTAATGACAATTGTGCGTGACTGTGTCAAGTCGATTGGAGGCTAATAGCAATTATTTTCAAAGGGAAATTACGAGTTTCTGAGGGTTGATTGTTGGTCTTTGTAGGTAGGTAAGTAGTTTGTAGAAATAATGCTTTTCTGCGCGATGATGTTATAGATTAGCTCGAGACAGTTGATTTATGACAATAATTTATGAATGACACTGTAAAGTGTTGTTGTACGAGTAATTACGCCTGAATTAGGAAGATCTTAGACAGGGGTACAGTAAGAATTCACTACACGGATGTATAGCTTAACCTTGGTGGTGATTTGTACTGCTTTACAACTCGATTTAAGATGATTTACTGAATCGGTTAGCTAGTCAGATATAGAATCCATTTGGCGTATTTTGTAAGCTACTGAAAGAGTTTCTTCAACTCTAAGCTGAAGCTAAAATATAAAATATATTGTGTGGTTCTTATAGGACCTAGGTGAAGTCTCCGACTACCAAATAGTTACACAACTTGTCTTGCTTTTCTAGAGAATTTAAAGATCTTCAAAATCACAGATCGAATGCCTACCAAAATGAGTTTTGATATTGCCTCACTCCATTCAACGGAAAGATCGGAGTACCTGAGCGCCGTATTTTTGAATATTTTTCTACAATTATTTTTGACTATACATAACAAAAACTAAGTATAAAATAGACTGAAATGCTTCCTACGTCTCGCCGATTTCCCCTGCATTTTTTTTTTTAAATACACTGTCTTTTATTATAATGTAAGAATTCAGAGATTTGTTTTTGAATTTGCATTAGCAGTTATAGATTGAATACCCCGATCACGATCGTTTGTGGAGTTGCAAAATATAAGCTCCAAGTGGTTGGAGTTATTTTAAGGTGCATTTTGAATATAGATGAAAAAAGAAGAACTGGCTAGTATTTGCTAAAAATACGTTTTACGTTGCTGTTATTGCATTTTTAATGGCTGTTAATTTAATTTTAAAGTGCGCTATTGAGTTCTAAAAATATGTATGAACAGAGATCGGCTTTTGGGTAATAATTTTTGAGAAATAATAAAAAAACGGACTAAGTACGGGATCTTATTAAGAATATTTACTGATATTCTCTTTAGTAGCTATGCATTTTGATCAACATTTTTAGAGTGTTTTTTGAAAAATTTGGCAGACAGTAGACAGTAGACAGTAGTCGCAGTAGCTTAGTGGTTAGTGTGTTGGACTGCTATGCGGGGGTCCCAGGTTCGAATCCCGCAAGAACCCAATTCCGACTTAGGGTTTTCCGCTGCGCTACCTCTCGCGAACGTCTGACAAACATCCGAGAGTATAAATGTCTTGAAAGAGCTTCTCAATTAGCCGTTTGGAGTCGGCATAAAATTGTATATCCCTTCCATTCGTTCCAAAAAATGAGAAACTCACACAAAACGAATGGTTGTGAGAAGCTAGGCCTAGGGTCTCTCCGGACCTGTTCCGCCAACTATTTTTTTTTAGACAGTAGACAGTAGTAGGTACCAAATATTGCAATGTAATATAACTATTTAGCTGAAAACCGAGTATATTTATTATTGACTAGCTGACCCGGCGAACTTCCTTCCGCCCAAATCTATATATATAAAAATTGAGCCTTAAAATTGTGTTCGTTTGTCGCCAATTCACGTCTTAACGCATTTACCGATTTTAACCAAACTTTCACACATCTTTGGTATTTGTCTATATATGATTTTTGTGAAGTTTGGTTGCAAGTGGTAAACGTATGTTTGTGTAATTTGTTTACAAAAAACGGTGCAAAAAAAATATATATAAATATTTGTGGCGCTGTTCTCGATCTCCTAAACCACTCAACCGATTTCAATGGAATTTTGTGGCTGTGTTTGGTTGGTTACAGTTACAGTTTGAAACTATTTTGGTATGGTGGATACGGCTATATGTAAAAGAGACTGACGTCCGTATGTGCGTGCACTCATAACTCGGGAATGTATAGTGGTTCGGTGAAGATTTGGTGTTTAACATGTTTTTTGATGCCAAATCTAAGAAACTAAAAAAAAAAAAAATGTTTCGTCAAAAATAAAAAGCAAAAATTTTGTGGAAAACTTAATCACTTTTATTTTTATTTAAAGTAGGTATGTGTTTTTTTAACTATCGCAGAGCCCTTCTATAAACTACATTTTTTGTTTTGCCCTGAGTAGTAGTAAATATAAATAAACAGAATTGATGGCTTTCCCACACGTGAACATGATACATATAATTGTCCGTGGGAGAAGCATGGATACTCTATGTCGATTCCACACAATTCCAACGATTGTCCTTGCGCCTTATTTTTTGTCATAGCGAACGCAAGACGTATCGGAAATTGCAATCTTTTGAACTCAAAAGTTAAATCTGGTGGAATCATTGGAATAGGCGGAATCAGTACATCTTCACCTTTAAATTTTCCTTTTAAAATCGTTGCTTCAATAAGATTGTTCATAACCTTTTTTACTGCTAATCTTGTTCCGTTGCACAATCGAGGCTGATTTATATTCCGAAGAAGAATAATTGGTGCACCAACTTTCAATTGTAAGCGATGCAATCCAGGTAAATCCAACGAATTCAGAAATTCCGTCGGATAATTGACAGCATCATCTTAATTTGTGACCATGTCTACTGATTGATACGTTACAATCTCACCAGGCACATCAGTTAAAATATCCGTATTCAATTGACCGACGTCCTTATTTTTGGCAGCCAATATTGCTCTTTCAGCTAACCAATTGTGATTTTTATAATTTTGCGCAATGTTTAGAAAAACACTTGAAACCAATTGTTGTTTTGTTTGTGCGAAATTACAAAAATTATCTGGCAAAGTGATTAATCCAGTAGTATCAATAGGAATTTGTCCATTTCCTATCGACAGTAATATTGCCTAGAAAATTCGTAAGCCGATGGCCGATGGGTCATTTTGTATTTGTACTCTCACATTTGTGGTTAAAGTGAGTGTTTGTGCATTTCTCCATAAATTTGACGACTTTAACCATGCCTTTAAATTATCTGCTGGAGTTGAACGGGGTATCACTGGCAGTGTTTATGCAAAATATCGTCGGCCATAGCACACAACACACCGTCACCAGTCCGCAGCGCTTCGAACGAAGTATGGCCACAAACATTGACCAAAAGCATTCTCAAATAGAAGCATTCGTTGTTTTTCGGGTGAACTGTGTATATTCTACCAATTGCATCACTTGCATAAACACGGAATGCGGGAACAACTTCACCTTATTTCTGCCGCTTGAACTTCTTTGACGACACATTCCAATATCGGGGCATTTCGCAATATGTATGTGTTCCTGCAAACTCGTGGCTTCGGCAAGTGTCAAAAAATTGGTTAATGTTGTTGCAGGTGCCATAACCCTACTCACGAATGAGCAGAGTACCAAGATTGTTACTCGTTCATTTTTCGTAACAACCCCTACGTGAAAACTCAAAACGATGAACAACATCATTGTCCACGCATCTCAATCACCCCTACATTTCAACTTACTCACTCGTACTAATGCAAGGATCCTGAAAATAATGGATTCAAACACCATCAAACAAATATCAAAGAATCTACTCCACTTTAAAATGTTACTTAATGTAACATAGTAAACATAATTTAAAAGAACAAACTTATTAGGTAGGTACCTATATTTTAAAAAAAATTCAAAATTGTTCACAATAACAATTTGCTCGGAAAATAATTGAAATCATTGACAACAACAATTGCTTTTAAAATATTTTTTTTTTTTTTTTTGTATTTGAAATGCCACTACTCGATTTCTATCCATTTTGTTGTTGTTTCAAAGTGCATTTCCCCATACAAACTTTCATAGCCTTTTTCATCCCCTCAAAATTTTGTTTTCGCGACAAAACTTCACACAAATGATATACAGACCAATAGCAAATATGTGTGAAAGTTTGGTTCAAATCGGTAAATGCGTTAAGGCGTGAATCGACGACTAACGAACACAATTTTAAGGTTTTCTTTTTATATATATAGATTTTTAAAGTTTTATTGCAATCCAAAAGTGGTGGCGCTACAATCCGGGGTGGACCAGGGCGTCAACCAATACGCCTCTCCAGTTAGCGCGATCTTTGGCTAACTGCCTCCAGTTGCGCACTTCAAGTTGGTTGAGGTCCCCTTCCACTTGCGCGCGCCACCTAAGGCGAGGTCTTCCTCTACTGCGTTGACTCTCCGGGCCGGAGCGTTGGTGTCCATTCGCTCTACATGTCCTAACCATCTTAGACGACTAATGCGTACTTTTCTGACCAGGTCGATATCGCTGTACAGCTTGTAGAGTTCGCTGTTAAAGTTTGCGACCCAATCTTTTGAGTTCTTCTGTCATTGTAATGTCAGATTTGATTTACATCTCGAGTTCAAAATTTTATACGAACACAAAATCTTACTCTTACTACGTAATGGAGAAATTAAAAAAATGTGGCGTAGCAGGTCATTAAGGACTCTGAGCCTAGCTTCTCACAACAATTTTTTTTCTGTGAGTCTTTCATTTCTTTAACGGATGGAACCATTTTATGTCGAGTCCGAAGCTATTTCACGACAGACATCATACCTACTTTTGGGTGTTTGTCAGATGTTCGCAAAAGTTAGCGCAGTTGAAATTTATGTTTTGTCCGGGGATCAAACCTGGGACCCCTCGCTTTGTAGTCCAACACACTAACCACTATGCGCAACAACCTTTACAGGACTTTTTATTCCGATGCAACTTCTTCTTTGTTGCATTGAGTCAGATGGAATCACAACGTTGTTCCTATTAAGCATGAATGAAAATATACACCGTTATTATGTTGGACAGCAACTCTACCCCTCGGCCATACCTCTAGCAGCCTTATGTATCGTACATTTCGCCACCTTCCAAGCTTCACAATAAATTGGCAAAACTACTTTGAAATTTCCATAAAGATTAACAGATAACCAAATATCCAACACTCGTGGCAGTATTGAATCCCCCGAAAAATGAAGTAGAAAATTATTTTACCGCTCCCCAAGGGAGACCGTCAGCCTTGTCAAAATTTATTCGAATCAACCCAGAAACTATAAGAGCCTCCCACGACGCTAAATATAATCCACTCGCAGTTGGGCGTGCCCCTAATAAATTCCCACTGCCACCGAAAAGCGCAAGCCCCAAAGGTCTTTTATTCTATATCCCCCCCCCCCCCCCACAGACTATATTTTCACTGGTTAATTAACCGCTGTTATCCCCGCTTGATTCTATTTGTCCATCGTTATGGGGAATACGCCGTTCTGCGGGGGGTGATGGTGGTAAAACCAAAAGCAATTTAGAAAATTTCAGTAAGCCACTGTTCTTCTCTCTAAGGATAACTTCTATCTGAAAGGGAAAAGAGTTATCTTCAGGTGAAGAAACGTTTTTTCCGTTTTCCGTTTCGTTCATAATTCATAAAATCACGTGCCAGTTCGCAATGCAGACCATATAATCGAGCGGGCATGTGGTCAATAGCCCATCGAAGGGGAGGGCATGGGGCCTGACTTTAATTAGTCGTCGGCAGACGAAGGAGAAAATGTGTGCAAACGATAAACTCGTAGAAAGGGAAAAGGATATACGTAACTACTTATTTAGAGGGGTTTGTCGGTCGGTGCCAGTAGTTAACATTTATATGCGGAATATGGAAAATCCATGTTCGTGCAGGAAATTTTAACATATACCTATCCTGCAATTAAGCAAACTTATCACGCGCACATGAGTACAAAACTGTTGATTAAACGAATGACAGCAGCTATATTTAAGATTTAGATAAGATTTAATAAATTCTTAGATGATTTTGAATGCGAAAGAAAGTGTGTTTGGCGTTGAGTTCGAATTTTAATTTCAGTTTGTAAGACCCACTCAATCCTTGGACCTATTTTATGCAATGTTTCGCTGAATAGACAGAAAGTCGTTCTCTACTACAAGAGGTCCTTTGGAATTAGATTTTGAAAGTACATACTCAGATTGAAAACGATGGCATGGATAACACACATAATCTTGACTATGACACAATGACGCGGTGTCCTTTATTAAATCTATAACCCGTATCTTCGAACCTTTTTATAGCCTGCAACAACTCTCAGTTTCAAACTGGACGATGAAAGTCAATACTTCCGATCACGTGACCAAAATTAAATACCCGAGCATGGAGATTGTCTATAAATTACTCATCGCTCATGATAGGTGGATGCAGCACGTGTAGATCGCTTTGGCCTGATGAGTCTTCGATTGCAACCCAGGAAGACGACGAGATAAGATTGGTATACGCACAAGTGAAAGTGGCAACTGGAGACAGTTAGCCAATGACCGCGTTAACTGCAGAAGCGTAACAGTTGGGACTTAGGTAGACCATTAGATGTAGCCCAACCCATATACAGGGTGTCCGCCGGGAAGGTATACTACTTTGTTTTGCCGCCATTTTGGTAAACATTAATCTTGACAGTTCATATTTGGCAGTCGTGAAGTAGACACGTGCCAAATTTATTATGGAAAAATATGAAATTTTTTTGGTGAAACAACGTGCCAACAAAACAAACTAAAGATCGGCTGAAAACATTACTGCTGCTCAAGGAAGTGTTCAAAACAATCCATCAACCTCAATTCAACGCCGTGCTCAGGAGCTTGGTCTCCAAAGAACAACTTTGGCGACAATTTTGCACAAGGATTTGCATTTGTTTCCATTTAAGATTAAGTTGACACAAGATCATTTACGCCTTCCACAAGATCATTTACGCCGCCGTACATATGCCAATACAAAAAAATCATAATGAGTGACGAGGCACATTTTCATTTGAATGGATATGTAAATAAACAGAATAGTCGGTTCTGGGCAATGGAAAACCCTCAAATTATTCATCAGTCACCTTTGCATCCATTAAAAGTTACAGTCTGGTGTGCAATTTGGTCAGGAGGAACCGTTGGACCTTACTTCTTTAAAAATGAAAACGGCGTAACGGTAACTGTGAATGGGGAGCGATATCGTGATATGATTGAAAACTTTTTAACGTCACAACTTCATGCTTTGGGCTTGATTAACATGTGGTATCAACAAGACGGTGCCACATCGCATACAGCCAGGATTACAATGGAATCACTGCGAGACCTCTTTCCACAACAAGTTATTTCAAGAAATAGTGATGTTGATTGGCCTCCACGGTCGCCTGATTTGACTGCTCCGGACTTCTTTTTGTTTATGCAAATAAACCAGAAACGCTTGAGCAACTCAAACAAAATATTCGTGATGAAATTAATGAAATACCGCGTTAAATCTGTGAGAATGTAATGAAAAATGTGCTCAAAAGGGTTCGCATTTGTGAGACTAACAGAGGCGGACATTTACCTGATATTGTATTACATACATAATTGCCGACATTAAGTAAAACATTTATCAATGTAAGATCCATTCTCTTTCATATAATCAAAAATAAAAAATTATAAACAAAAAAAGTAGTATACCTTCTCGGCGGACACCCTGTAAGTAAGTGAAATAAATAGTTGGCGCACGAGGTGCGTAGGGAAGGGACCCTAGGCCTAGCTTCTCACAATGATTTGTTTTGTGTGAGTTTCATTTTTGGAACGAATGGAATGGATCTACAATTTTATGCCGATTCCAAACAGCTAATTGAGAAGATCTCTCAAGACAGTATGCTTTCGGATGTTTGTCAGACGTTCCCAAGAGGTGGCGTGATTCATACGTGAGACCCCTCGCTTAGTAGTTCAACACACTAACCACTAAGCCAGTGCGCCAGCATATAAGTAAGTAGAAGGAATATTTTTTGACTGCGATTTGAGAAACCGCTCTTACTTGCTGCTGTTTCGAATTGGGATCTACAGTGCGAGTCCTTAATTTGTCAGCCAAGTCGCCCTAAAGTCATTGAATAGGACCTTATAATGGTAATACTGTTTTCAAGGCAGCTTTAGTAAAGTCAATCAGCCAAAAGTGGGGTAGAGAACGTATATAATTTATATAGTCAATTCCAAATCACAGCGGCAACTATACTCTGTCCAAGAAAAATTGTCAGTACAGGGAAGATAGGATGTTTGTCTCTCAGTCTGGTTGCAATGACTTACATAAATCGGTCCCTTTTTAAAGCTCTCACAGGGTTGCCGTAGTGTGTATGATAATTCGCCATAACTCAGAGAGCAATACTGTTAGGGTTACCATCTTCCAATTTAGCCAGGTGTCATCAGTAAAATAAATCTTTCTTTTCTCTTCTCTAATTTTTTTACTTCGCGTTGATATCTTCGTCTCCAGGAAATAATGTCACTTCTTTCCAACAACAAATTCGTTCGCTGACGTTTGACGAATTTAAGTCCGAGATCGTTTTGGAATATTATATGCAAAGTTTGGGTTGGTTAATTTTTGTTATATTTTCACTTTTTTGTACTTCCGATAATATCTTGTCTAGCGTTGCAAGGTCATTATCTATAAAAAAAACTGATGGACTATCCGCCTAATCGCACATTTATCCAAATCATCCACCTTGCTCTTGATACCGGAATTATTTTCTTCTTTGGTGGTGAATTGTGGCCTTTGATTGCTTTTTCCCTTAAAAGCCTGTATACAGTTTGTTCCGTAACAGGAAAAACAGTAGCCGCATTCCCAACGGCTTCCGATTTACTTTTTAAAAGGCCATAGAATTTTTCAGTTGCATCAACAATTTGTTGTTTCTTTTCTACACTTAGATCCTTTGAAGACTTTGTAGCCATGTTTCTGTTTATCCATATGCACAATAATGTTAACCACTTGTTTAGATGCATTGAGATAACAACCATTGTTTCCGCCTTATATACACAAACAGGCAATTAGACAAAATTATATAACCACGACGCAATGCCATATACCTAAACAGATGGTAAAAGGACTGCACTTGTGCACATACATTTTTTTAATATAGACATAATACCTAGATTACATATTTGTTAAAAAAATTATTACCCGTCAATGCAGAACTTCGCGGAAACAGTAGCAAAAAAAGGATCATAAAATCCTTTCAAGGCATTTGCTTTACCGAGGAGGAGTGACCGGATGTGGTAAAACCCAACGACCGAAAATAAACAGTATAGGTCTACCTGCTTCATCATTTTGATAGTTCAGTGTGAAAAATATGCTCTACAAAGTGAAATATGAATTTATACCTACCAAAACATGCAGAAATATTCCCCGAACGAATAATAATTTATCGCAATATCACTACAACGCACATCATGATCACTTGTTGCGTTAATGAAATGATTGCATCAAAACAACTCACGAATAAACCTTAAGTATTTCTAAAAGACAACATTAAAAAATATGTTTTAACTGAATATTATTGGATCTTTCAGAAATACAAATAAATTAAAACCGAATGGCAGCACCCCAAATAATATGCCGCTCTCAAAAGCTCCAAAAAGCTCCAAAAAGCACCAAAACCGAAAGTTCTTTGACAAAATTCAAAGAAAAACCCTTAATGATATGCTAAAATTCACATATGGTAACATTTCTCTGATGTGCTTCAGTCACTCACACTGCTTATTTTGGTTGATGATAATAGCAAGCGAACACAAGCGATCGTGCTCATTCTGCCCGCAACTGTGTGGCAGAGTGGTTGAGGAGGGATGTATGCGAATTTCAGGAAAATTACAACAACAAAATGCTTTGGAATGCCAGTCGTTTCGTTTTTATTTCAGTGGCAAATCTTGTGTTTGAGTGCCGTGAGGGAGCTACAGGCACCACTGGTAGAAAAAAGAGCTTCCCATAAGGCCTGTACTGACAATTTTTCTTGGACAGAGTATAGTGGGCCGACAAACTTATCTTCATACGGAAGAGTTGGATATATTTCAATATGTCCAGTCAAGTTCCGTCTACAGTGCCATTAGTTTGAATCCAGTAGCGTGCGCAAGGGTAGAGGCTCAGGGTCTGGCGCCTCCCGCCTTCCAAACCTCTGATCCAACATTTATTATTTATTTATTTTATATTTCAATATTTTCAGACGTAAAATACACACAATTTTGTTTTAACTAAGAACAAGTTTATACACTCCGTTCCAACTGAATAGGTACAAACTTTTTCAAATTTATGTGGCTCATTATTTCCACATAATGTACATGAATCTATCATTTGATGATGCTAACTATAAGTCTATAATATTGTTAAAAGAAATGAGAAAGAACAATTCAAAAAGCACCGTTATTTTTTCTCTGGCTCTCTTGCAAAGCATTTCATACGGAAAAATGCATTTTTTGCGTCACTGAATAGGTACAAATAATGAAATAACAAAAAACGCCCATTGGAACGAATTTAAACAAGTTTTTCTTATCAAATTATTTAATTTATTGATTCTAGTATAGTGGGTGCTGCCTCCTTTGTTCATGATAACTTCACAAATTCGGTCTGGCATGGAGTCATAAAGTGACTTCAACAAGGCTAATTTAATGGCGGCAATAAGAGATACTCTGTCTTCAAATTGATGACCAGACTCGTACAGTTTTCGGACTAACCATCCCCATAAGTTTTCCATAAGGTTCAGGTCCGGTGAGTATGGAGGCCACTGCAGCAATCCCACATTATGCTCCCTTACCCAGTTTTTAACTATCCGCGCCGTGTGGATAGGTGTGTTGTCCTGCTGGAAAGTTCAATTTGTCGCTCCAAAAAAATCACTGAATTTAGGAAAATGTCCTTCCAAAATTCCTTTGTAAGTTGTCGCGGTTATTTTTGCTGTTTGGAACTCGAGTTTTAAGAATCAAACAAATATTAATTGAAAATGAAGAAATATTGCTCAAAACTTATAAACAAACAGCATAGACGAAAAATTTGGTTATAGAAAACATTAATATACCGTAAAAAAAGAAGTATAACTTGTTATGATTTGACTACAAAATCTTGTTTACTCTCAAATCGGGGCATAAGTTTTCGTAATGCAAATTTCGCTTGTATTAAACCTTCTCTTGATTTTTTATCATATAAAGACATAGATGCTTCCGTCACTATTTTAACAGAACGTTCGAATGCCTGTGTATAACATGGTAGCTTTAAAAAAAAAATACGTTTTCGGTCCCCTGAGACTTAATAACCTCGTTTATTTCTCGATATGTGATGTTTCGAAGAATTGGTAGATCGAAAATGTGTTGTTGACAACCTATGAGGTCAATATGTCTATATTAGCATCAATATTGATTGGCGGTACCTACTTCAAACAGACGAGGTGGCTTTCCTGATTGAGGTAAATTTCGTGCTTCAACCTTCAAGTATCCTCCTCAGCGAGTTCCCTTAGGTATTCCTTTGATTTCATCAGACAACATACACAGAAGCAAATTTTCAGGGTAATCAAAATAGGCGTTACGTTGAATTACGGTATCTATACTATTAGTTTAAATTTCTGCTGGTATCGGTAAATCTTAATTAATTTCCACACATTCTTAGACCCATCCTTGCAAGTTGGATTTGTGTTTATTTGAAACCATACTTTGAAGCAATTCATACTTAATAGAGAGAATAATACAATGTAATACATAGCAAGTATTATCATACAGTGGGGCTGACAAACGATGTTTTCATATCACTCCCCCCAACTTAATAAAAACGTATCAATGTTTTATAGGGTGTAAGTACAATCCATATAAAACTCAAGTATTCTTACTTATCTTCATTTATAAAATACTAGCTGACCCGGCGAACTTTGTTTCGCCCATATTCGTTTATGTAGTTTTCATGTCCTTTACGGTACACAATGTATAAAGCGGAAGGTCATACATTTGACTTTAGTAGAAACATCGGTTCAAGATTGATTCCACAAAATTCCAGCGATTGTCCTTGATACTTTTTGTCATAGCGAAACGGGAAATTAATACGCTTAAATACGAATGGCAAATCTTTCTGAATAAGCGGAATCCGCGGAATTAGAATGTTTTCCTTTGAATTTTCCATTCAAAATCGTCGCTTATTCCATGACATTTGATTTGAGATTCTTCACAATCAATTCAAACGCGATCAGTAACAAAATTTCGGTGGATTGAGGTTGCGCAACAAAATTATAACTGAGCAGACTTTCAATTTCAAATTGTGCAGCGGTAAGCCCGGCACGTCAAAATAATTCAAAAATTAAACATTTTAAATAATTTTTGTTGTATTGGAAGTGATACTACCCGTATTTCTATTCAATGATTCTTTTTTTTAAATGCGGTTCTCCATACAAAGTTCTATCCCCAATCCCATCCCCGTAAACTTTTATTTTTACGGCAAGAAGTAGCATATGTCCATTCTAGGGTCAATACGAATCCACCAAGCACGATCCATTCCAGAGTTATGAGTGCACATACGGACGTCAGTCTCTTTTACGCCGTACCCACCATACCAAAACCATACCAAAATAGGGTCCTATCTATCCTGTCCTATCTTTCAAACTCTAACCAACCATACACAGCCACAAAATTTCATTGAAATCGGTGTAGTGGTTGATGAGATCAACAACAGCGCCACCTGTCGAGTTCAAAATAATCCTATCTTTCAAACTGTAACCAACCATATACAGCCACAAAATTTAATTGAAATCGGAACTAAATTTTTCAAAATGTTGGGAAAACGGAAAAAACCGACTGAAAATTCGAAAAAAATGATTTGACAAAACAAAAATTTATTTTGTAGCAAGCACCTAATCAACATATAATGTATTTTAGTAATTATCATATTAATGAATACAAAAACAAGTATTATCGTTTAATCAAGCCCTTCTGGCAAGACTGTATTCAAACCAATATTGTTAATTTGTAAGATCTGGCAACGCTGCTAATAAAATAAATAAAGCTCCGAAAGCGCTTTCACGGCCGATCATAACAAATAAACAAGCAAAAGCTCAGAGACCGATGCAATCCTTCTACTAGAAGGCAATGCTCGGAGTTGGTGGCAAGGCGTTAAGTCGGAGGCGAATACTTGGGTAGATGTTCTGTCTCTTCTAAGAAGCGCATTTGCACCAAGTAAACCAGCTTATCGAATTTATCAAGAAATATTCGACACTAAGCAGAAAGGGAAAGAGATCACAGAAGATTTCATTCGAAAAAAGAGAGCACTGTTCGCTCAACTACCTGTGCCTAGACCATCTGAGACCATGATGCTCGACCTAGTCTATGGATTGCTACACCTAAACATCCGTGACGGCGTTCCAAGACAAAGCATAACATCATTCCAGCAACTGATCGATAAAGCCAGAGCAGTAGAATATAGCATGGCTGAAAAACTCCAACAAAGGCCCGAACATAGCAGCACCAAAATGCGCTGTAATTTCTGCGACAATATAGGTCACACAATATCCGATTGCAGAAAAAAAAAGAAAGCGGAGGCAGAAGCAGCTAATCAGTTGAGATCACCCTCTAACCAAGGCATCTTCTGCTATAAATGTAAAGCGCCTGGATTTTTGAGGTCCAATTGCCCTTCTTGTAAAGAGCTCCCAAAAGGTCCACAAAGAGTTTCTTTCAACCTCATAAAAAACACTCTCGGCAACGATCTACCAACGATTCCAATCATTTCGCACGGGGAAAATGGTATCGCATATATCGATACGGTAGCAAGAACGAGTGTTGCTGGTCGCCATCTTTTCGAACATTTGCTGCGAAACGGAACCAAGTTCACCAAGCTCAGCGCAAGCGTTACCCTTGCTGATGGTAGTGTCCAATACGATGGGATTTGCATGGCCACAACAACCATCATTTTTGGTAACCGATTAAGGCCAATCTCGTTTATCGCGCTTCCTAAAGTTAAGGACAATAGAACCCTAATCGGCATAGACTTCTTGGAGGAAAATGGTGTCATTTTAAATCTGGGCCAACGATGTTGGTACTTCCAGGATCAACCCAAGAAAACCTTCGAATTTTACGACACAAATAGCACTATTGTTTCACCAGCGTCGAGAATGTTGCGCGAAGTCAAGGACTACAAGGATTGGTTGGGAGAATTGCAAACAATCTCCCCATGTCAGAGAACACCAACAAAAAATTCACAGAACTCAAAATCTAACACTGATCAATATCCGTCAACATACTCAGCCATGAGCCACTTGTTCAGCCCAGTTTCTCCCATCTCACCATTAAAAATGACTCCAATCAATGACGAAGAACGATATGATCCCTACTTGGGAAAACCAGACCATCGGCAAAAATTACGAAAACAACGAATACTCACCTCATGCAATAAAATCAATTTTCGGTAGCTCCGTACGCCCAGAAATCAGCCCTGATAGGAAAAATCCACCAGATAATCTTTTTCCTAAACTACAGAAACGCGATACTCCCATGGAAGTTGAAGATTTCTTTACCGAAATTTTGTCAATCGACATAAACTTAAGGGACGATGAAGGAACCAAACTCAATCGCCCACAAATCGAACAACTAAGTAGACCAAAATCGAAAATAAGAGAAAAGACATCAGCAATCTTAGAACTTAGAGAACCAAGAAATGTCAAAGAGCTTCTCTCCTTCCTGCAAACTTGTTCCTGGTATCGCCGCTTCGTCGAAAATTTTGCTGGGATATCAAAGCCCCTATCCAACCTCACCAAGAAAAACGTGCCTTGGAAATGGGGTCATAAAGAACAAATGGCGTTCGACAAACTGAAGAACGCCCTAACAACAGCACCAGCGTCGCAACAGTTTCGCGAAGGTGAACCCTTTCTTCCAAAAACGAACGATATGGGCAACGCCATTGGAGCGGTATTGGTCCAGGGGGAGAAGTCAGAGGAACACCCGATCGAGTATGCGTCAAGGCTACTGAACAACGTTGAACGAAACTACTCTTCCACTAAAAGAAAAGCATTAGCCATGTCTGATGCAAGCACCCAAGCTCGCAACAAAACATATGTAGACAAAAGGAGACGTCCGAAAATCAAAATCAATGTAGGAGACGAGATCCTGGTTACGACGCACACTCTGAGTCAAGCTTCAACTAACAATCTCACATCAAAGTTTGTTCCACGGCGAGATGGCCCATACGTGGTCATAGGCAAAGTCGGCGCTTCCACATACCAAGTCGCAATTAAAGATGATGTGGCAGTCCCGGTTGGCACCTATCACGGTTCCGCGCTAACCAAACTGCACCGAGACAATATATCAACGGCTGAACCACTAAGGAGACTACGGAGAAGGGGACGACCCAAGAAGCTACTCTGAGTCCTGTCACTTCGTCGGGACGACTGAAGTTCCAGAGGGGGAGACTGTAGCAAGCACCTAATCAACATATAATGTATTTTAGTAATTATGATATTAATGAATAAAAAAACAAGTATTATCGTTTAATCAAGCCCTTCTGGCAAGACTATATTCAAACCAATATTGTTAGTTTGTAAGATCTGGCAACGCTGCTAATAAAATAAATAAAGCTCCGAAAGCGCTTTCACGGCCGATCATAACGTTAAGGCGTGAACCGGCGAAAAACGAACACAATTTTAAGGCTTTCTTTTTATATAGATAGATAGATAGATGTATAGATATACAATATACAAGAAGACTTGGACAACATCAGCAGAAGTTAATTGGTTGCCATTAAACCATTATAATCAAACTGTGATATTTTATATTAGTAATGTCTTCAGTGTTATTTATTATTATTTATTTGGTTATCGTTATGTTCTGTGGAGTTATGAGCATGTTAAAATATAAAAACAAACAAACAACACATAAAAATCTGACGTAAGCAACGTAGAATGTAATAGTACTAAAAATGTTTCATAAATGTATGTATGTTGTGTTTTTTAAGGAATTAAAGAAACGTATACCCCTGAAGACGTTGGCAAGAAACCGACAAAACGTAGGGTGTAATGATGGATTAAACGTTTTTTAATTGCATCTTAAATAATAAGACCATCGAGCTGAAATTCAAGAAAAAAAACAAGAAATTGGTCGATAAACAAATTATCAAATTATTTTTAAAATTCTTTAGTTTTTTGTTTCAACCGTTCGGATCTTCTTGGCACGTTCGATAAAGAGGCTGACCGTCTTTTACTATACTCGTGAACTTAAGCCGCCCTTGTCGTGAACGAACAATATTAAATGGTACGAAGGACACCTCTCTGAAATTAATTTTTTTTTAATTGAGATACATCTACGGTTTCCGTCAATATTTATCAAATAAACAACTTTACCTCACTTTTTATCTATGATTCCAGGAATCCAATTGCAAACACCATTATTTTTCATTTTGTATAACACTTTATCACCTGGATTTAAAACCTTTTGTATTTTTCTTTGGCCTACGCTTATGGATGGCTTCTTGTCACTGTGTTTCCTTAGTATTTTTCTGTTTGTTCCATGTTCTGAGTTTAAGTCAATCGTTCTCCGAATTTTAGGATTTACATTATCAAGAATAGTTTTAGTTCTAACTTTAAATATTATAGTTTATTTGGGCAACAATTAGTTGTTGACGATGGAGTGGATCGATACTTTAAAAGAAATTTGCAAATCAAGAGTTCGATTGGAATGTAGTTATAGTTTGGATCCATCATTATTTTTCTTAATGCAGTTTTAGCAGTTTGCCATTGGACTGTGGATGGTATGGCGGGCTCTTCAATCATTTTATATTGTTATTTAGACAAAATTGTATAAAGACTTCGGAATTCCGAGCTATTATCAGATACTAATGTAGAGCGCATACCAAAATACGTAAAAAGAAGTCTTAGGACGAAAATTAAACTTTCAACATTAGTTCGTTTCATTATTTTAACATCTATCCATTGCGTACAGCTACCTACTATTATCAAATAGTTACATGCATTGAAATAAAAAAAAAATCTAGGTGGATTCGTTCGAAAAATATATTGAACCCTGGCCACGATTCATGCTGACTTGACACTGGTTTGTTAGAACCCAAAATAAAGGCCACAAATGTCTCAATAGCATCGTCAATTCTCGGCCACCAGAAACATTGTCTTGCTAAACTTTTCATTCGGACGACTCCGATATGCGATTCATGAAGGAGAATTAAAATTGACTGAGGAAGTGTGTCTGGTATAACCAAACGATCACCATAAAATAAACACCCTTCATCTTCAAAAACAGATAATTGTTAATAAAAGAATTTTCTTAAATTTTCAGGAACGCTATTAGGCCACTCTGTACTAGCCATATTCAGTACACTTTTAACTTTCCAATTTTTTTTTTTTTTTTTTTTTTTGATTCCTTAGCTACATCTGACAGTCTAACGTTTAAATAGGTTGACGAATTCAAGGATCGTAAGTGGAAGCCGTGAAAGCCCATCCGCATTAGTCATAAACGTCCCTTTTTTGTATTCGATCTTATAATTGATACATACTAAGAAACACCGCCCAGCGCTGAATCCTCGCTGCTGCCACTGCTGGCGTTCCCTTTTTGAGATTAAAAATTTCCCTTTTTGGCTGATGATCTGAATAAATCGTGAACGACTTCCCATAAATATACTTCTGAAATTTGTTCACGGTAAAAATAATTGCTAATGCCACTCGATGAGCACTTAATGTGCTGGAAGCAAATAAAACCGGTCCCTCGACACTATTTACAACATGTGATAGGATCCCACACACTCCATTTATGAGCTGGCGTCACACTGCAACCTAATTTACTTTTTCGGATCGTAATGGGCTAAAACCTTATTGCTCAAAATTTAGTCCTTATTCTTCTCAAAAGCAGCTTCACAGTCAGCCGACAACAGAAAACTAACATCTTTTTTGGTAAGATAATATAGATCTTTGAGGAAAGATTTTGGATAAACCTTGAATAATAATCGAAGAGTCCCAGATATGATTTTAATTCAGTCATATTTTTAGGTCGTGGAGCATTTGGAATTGCTTCTAACTTCTTTAGACTAGGTTTTATACCATCCTGACTAATAACATGACCTAAGTAGTGAATGTCTTTCCGAAAAAAATTGCATTTGTCATAATTAACTCGCACGTTATACTGTTTTAACCTTTTCAGTACCAATATAAAATTCTTCTCACAATCCTTCAAATCTGTACCTCCTATAATTATGTCATCGATTTAACACCTCACTCTACCAATACCTCTTTAAATTTCGTCCATAATTGATTGAAATGTGGCAGGAGCCGATTTTAAACAAAAATCAATCGGCAAAACCTAAAAAGACCCTTGTGAGTATTAATGGTGAGAAATTCCTGCTTTTCGAGCTCCTGCTGCTGATAAGTCCCTTCCAAATCTAGCACACAGAAACAAGAGCAATCGTACAAACTCGCAAAAATATCCTCCGACAATGGTATAGGAGAATGATAGGTACGCGTACCCAGGGATTGACAGTCATCTTACAATCGACGCACAGTCGAATATTAACATTAGGCTTTACCACCGCCACCACTGGCTTCACATGCAGGACGAAGAAACCGTATTATGTTCAACACCGAGACTTTAACTCGTTTCGAGGACTAGCCATTTCCTGCTCTCCCAAACTGACTTTGGGCTTTGTGGCACGATAGATCTAAACGAATCCTTTTGGATGAGGTTTAAGACGGCTCTTACAATTGACCAAATCAAAGAATAAGTTCAATCTGTTTGGTAGTTCAAAGCTCCATGCGGTGGTCAACACTCGCATTTACTATAAAAAAAAAATGTTTAGCTTCTGACCATCTCCAAACACAATTACTATTGACACAGAGCACGCGACCTCTTGTCTGCTCTTCAGCGTAACTATCAACAACAGCCAAACACACGGATTGCTACTTCAGAAATTTTAATAATGATTTCCAAAAGAGAAGATAGACAACCAATTTGAATGACTCCCCAAAAATATGGGTCAAGTGGCCGCCGGAAAAAATGAAAAGAAAGCAAAAGGCGAACTGCTGAAGAAGTTGAAAATGCCAGCAAGCTAATGGATGTGTAAATATACTTTTAGTTGTAAGTCAACATCCTTTCTGTTTTGAAATGATCCCTGCATTCAGACGTTGGCCAGATTTTCTTTGCTGACATTTGCTTATGGTTGGCTCCTCACTTCCACTGTCTTGCACAAAGAGTTCACCCTAACGAAAGGGAAGGGAAAGGTGCCGAAACTTTTCCGAAATCACTTTTAGTATAGGAGAAATTCAAAGCTCAAATTTTCAATGTCAAGAGCGATTGTGAATGGGACAGCGGATGCATAGATTTCTAATTTATTGCCTTCGATTAAACAAAGATAAGCGGATGAAGCAGCAAGGCAACCCAACCCAACAAAAAACAAAGAAGAGCGCCACCTATTGCCGTGGGGGTTTCTGGGAGCGCAGCCAACAAAGGAAGCATCCGGAAATTCTGCTCCTCTTAGAAGGACAATTATACGATCTGTCAGAAACACCTTTCGTGCAGTCACTGGCCCTGCATAAAATGTAAAAGTACTCGTAGTACATCTCGCTGCCAACTCGTGTGCCTCCGAATAGATATGGCGCTGACTAGAAAAGTTTTGCAACATTTCAAGCCTTATCGCAAGCGCAGCATGGATGTCATACGGTAATTTGTAATTTGAAACAAACAAATGTGACAGAAACTTTTTTATTATATTTTAATGAACAGCGAGACTCGTTCCATTGGCAGTTGGTTTGCTATGTATACTCGTATAAGGAACCACTTTGCTGTGATTGTTGGGGTTGTTAGTGGGTATAGCATAAACACTCAAATTTCAAAATGTCTGTTTTCGGGGTAATTATCTATATATTAATCGCCGACACGATTTCTTTCAGAACATATTTAACCTACTTAATGAATACCAATTCCATTTTTTTTTACCAATTTGAAGCGTGCCACTCATAGATCGGTCGAAAAATATTCTTTTCTTTTTCTTTAGGTGGCGCTACAGTCCGGGGTGGACCTGGGCCTCAACCAATACGCCTCTCCAGTTAGCGCGATCTTTGGCTAACTGCCTCCAGTTGCGCACTCCAAGTTGGTTGAGGTCCCCTTCCACTTGCGCGCGCCACCTAAGGCGAGGTCTTCCTCTACTGCGTTGTCCCTCCGGGTTAGAATCGAAGACTCTTCGGGCCGGAGCGTTGGTGTCCATTCGCTCTACATGTCCCAGCCATCTTAGACGACTGATGCGTACTTTTCTGACTAGGTCGATGTCGCTGTACAGCTCGTAGAGTTCGCTGTTAAATCTTCTCCTCCAAAGCCCGTCAACGCAAACGGGACCAAAAATCACTCGAAGAATTTTGCGTTCGAAGCGACCAAGAAGATCCTCATCCGTTTTTGCTAGGGTCCATGCTTCTGCGCCATAGAGCAGGACAGGGATGATGAGAGTCTTATATAGAATCTCCTTAGTGCTTCTTGACAAGGCCTTACTAATCAATTGCCGTCTTAGGCCAAAGAAACAGCGGTTGGCAAGTGTGATTCTTCGTTTGATTTCTGATGTGATGTCGTTATCAGAGTTTATAGCGGAGCCGAGGTAGACAAAGTCCCTAACTACCTCAAAGTTATAGCTGTCTATCGTGACGTTCTGCCCGATTCGTCGATGTCGTGTGTCCCTTCTTGTTGACAGCATATATTTTGTTTTACCCTCATTCACCACTAAACCCATTTTTGCCGCTTCTGTACTAATACTTGCAAACGGACCAGTGACAGCTCGCTGTGTTGTACCAACAATGTCAATGTCGTCAGCGTATGCAAGCAGTTGCACAGACTTATAGAAAATTGTGCCTCTGGTGTTGGCTTGTGAGTTTCGCACAATCTTCTCAAGAATGATGTTGAAGAAGTCACATGACAGCGCATCACCTTGTCTAAATCCTTTTTTGACATCAAAGGTCTCGGTGAGATTGTTTCCGACCTTTACGGAGCAGCGAGCGTTCTCCATCGTCATTCTGCACAATCTGACAAGTTTGGCAGGGATGCCAAAACTAGACATGGCTCTGTATAGCTCGTCTCTATAAACGCTGTCATATGCGGCCTTAAAATCGATAAAAAGATGGTGAGTATCGATCTGGTATTCTTGGGTTTTTTCCAGGATCTGCCGTAGTGTGAATATTTGATCGGTCGTGGACTTACCGGGCCTAAAACCGCACTGATAGGGACCTATCAGATCGTTGACGAATGGTTTCAGGCGTTCACACAATACAGCAGACATGATCTTATACGCAGTGTTCAGGAGACTGATGCCTCTGTAGTTGGCGCAGTTTAGAGGGTCTCCTTTCTTGTGGATCGGGCAAACAATGCTGAGGTTCCATTCATCAGGCATACTTTCCTCTAACCAAATCTTGGAGATGAGTTGGTGTATGCACTCTACCAAGTCATCTCCGGCTGCCTTGAAGAGCTCGGCAGGTAAGCCGTCTGGACCAGCAGCCTTGTTGGATTTAAGCTTAGATATTGCTATCCTCACTTCATTTTGGTCAGGTGGACGGAAATCTTGGCTGTCATCGTCCAGGTTGAAATATATTATAATTTCAAAAAAGGATTTGCAAAATAGGTAAAATAGTGTTTTTAACCCTAGAAAGCTAACGTTACCAGACTTCCATGAAAAGCTAACCATTCGTCTTTTTGACGACCATTTAAAAAAAAAAATTTTAAATAAATTATAAGATTTTATTCAGTTTCTTAGCAGAAACAAGAAAAATAGGATATAGGTAAAAGATAATTATAAAAAAGGAAGTCGACCGGCTACTGAGTTGGCGCGAAAATACGTTACGTAAGTCAAATAATAAGGAAGGGAGAGGAAAAAATTGATTTTATGCTCGTCGTTTTGACGAACGTTAGCTTTCTAGGGTTAAATTACCTTGATTACAACAACAACAATAATCTCTGAGGCGGGCGGTATCGGTATATTAATTGTTTAAAGTGCACACACGTTTTTTTAAATTGATTTGTTGTCGCAAGACTCTATTTTGTGTCGCAAAGAGAGCTAAATATCTCCTGTAAACTTGCGCGTACAAAGTTCCATTAAGTTCGGACGGACTTATATAGTCCTAACTTATTTGTGCACTACAAACACTTAATATACCCCTCCTTCCGAAGTTGTCTATCGATTGCCGAACGCCGAACGCCGATCGACACAAGACTGCAGAGTGTAGACTGATTTCAAAACAGCGTCGTCGCTGGCGTGTACCTACAAAGAGTAGATATACATTTTTCCACCCCTGGGAAAAGGGAAATTTTGGTAAATTTGCACTTCTCAAATGTTTATGGATGAACATTTGAGTTTTGTTATAAGAATTGATTGAGAATTGAGTTGGTAGGAACCTACTATTAAAAAGGTTAGCAGAAATCTTTTGTAGAACTACATTTTAATAGACTTCTGACGGAATCATTTTTTTTCGCAAGTGAAGTCAACAACAGGTAGATTTGGCGGGTGTTTATAATTTATTTTTACAAATAATGGTAAAAAATGACAAAGTGGAGAAAAGCATTACCAATTTCATTTCAACAAAAATGAGTCTATGAAAAAATATGTCTTTAATTGTGCGCAGATATTTTCATTGGTGTTTTTACGCGATTTTCTTTTAAGGAATAAGGGATTAGTCTTTCAAGATTTCAACCGAAAGTCAACTACTCTTTACTTAATCGAGTTTCTTGCATCAAATGCAGCAGCATCAAATTCAGCTGCAACCACTTCAGCTGCATTTAAGCAAAAACTTAAAAATACAGAAACCTACATTTTCTTTTATTTTAATTGTTTATTTAAAGACAGATAGTAAAATTCGCTTCAAGTCAAATATTTCTACACCAATTTTATCATCATATAAATAATGTAAAAACTGTGTGGTCGATTTTCGACCACTGGGCGAACCTAGTATGTATAAATTGTCAGCTATTTGAAAGCTTCCTATGTGTGAGGTGGTAAAAGAGGGGGGGGAGGGTTGGGGCGTTCGTTCTATTACGTTAATGCAAATCATTTGCTTTGTGTCGAGCAACCACAGCTGTGCTGCTGTCATATTGGCGGATTGCTTCCCACAGATCCATCACCATCTAATGCCTCTCTCCTTTCTGGTTGATTGAAGGGTTTATATACTGAAAACAGGATTTCCGATCTGTCATTCTTGGATTAAGCATATTTTTAAATTTATCCGAAAGTGGGAGTGTGCCTCAAGTGGGCTGAGAATTGTTTTAAATTTACACGAGAAGCGAGGAAAAATGTGAAAGTAAGAATGCTGTACCATGTTGTATTTGCACTTAAGACAAATTTTAATGAGGATATCCAAGGATGTACTCTACATGAAAGAACCAATGATTATGAGCTCGAATACAAGCGTTCGAAAAGGAGAAGGAACCTTAAGCCTTTGTTTAAATTCTTATGGCTATGTCAGCATATTGACAGTAGATACCTCTGGCTCATTCTTCTTCCACAGTCTGAACGAGCTATCTAGCACAACAACGGTCAAAATCATGAACTTCATCAAATCCTCAATATGGTTTATATGCAATGACATAGTACTTAATTAATTAACAATAAGACGTACAGAATAGGTTACTACGGGTATGGGATAAACCCTTACCCCCCGACGCGTCAATTTTGACCTATGTGTGGCGCGGTGCCGTGAAATAACGCCGAGCGAAATAACGCCGAATTTTGGAATTCGGTGTTATTTCACTTTGTGAAAGCGAAATAACGCCTATTTTCCTTGTTCGGCCTTATTTCACTTTGCTAAAGTGAAATAAAGCCCAGTCGGCCTTATTTCGCTTTGAATTTATAAATACATTTTAAATTTCCTCCTCTGTTACTTCAGCATTTAGAATTAAAGAAAATAAAATCAAAAAAAAAAACGAATTTTAAACTATTATTTTCTCAAACTTCCCGCTAGTTATCTTAGCATTTATAATTTTCTCGCGCGAATTTTTAACTATTATTTTCTCAAATTTTCCTTTTAGTTATTTTAGAATTTGAGAAAATAATAGTTAAAAACTCGCGCGATTTTTGAACTATTATTTTCTCAAATTTCCCTCTAGTTATCTTAGCATTTAGAATTTGAGAAAATAATAGTTAAAAATTCGCGCGAATTTTTAACTATTATTTTCTCAAATTCTAAAATAACTAAAAGGAAAATTTGAGAAAATAATAGTTAAAAATTCGCGCGAATTTTCTACTATTATTTTCTCAAATTCTAAATGCTAAGATAACTAGAGGGAAATTTGAGAAAATAATAGTTCAAAAATCGCGCGAGTTTTTAACTATTATTTTCTCAAATTCTAAAATAACTAAAAGGAAAATTTGAGAAAATAATAGTTAAAAATTCGCGCGAATTTATTATTATTATTTTCTCAAATTTCCCCACTAGTTATCTCAGCATTTAGAATTTAGTTATATATAAAATAATAGTTGCATCTATTTCTGCAAATTTAAAATATACTTCATATATAGTTCTCGGCAATTCTGAAAACATTTGCTTCGGCCTTATTTCTCAAGCAATGTTCGGCATTATTTCACTTTGTGAATGTGAAATAACACCGAATTCTAAAATTCGGCTTTATTTCGCTTTCACAAAGTGAAATAACGCCGAGTTTTCGAATTCGGCGTTATTTCGCTCGGCGTTATTTCACGGCACCGTGTGGCGCGGACCACTCCCCGCCAGAACTCTAACCTAACCTAACCTACATCTGACTCAGCAATCGTCGAAAATAATTTAAATTTTTGATTGACTTTGTAGCGCAACTAGGTGAATCTGCAAACAATATTACTTATAAGACTGAAAACCTAACCCAATTTCTCACTACTAATCCTGTTCAAAATTTGAAAGATCAGCGCTTGAAATTTTGTGTAACAAGCACAGTACCATTCACAAAAAATATCAGTAGTATTCTAAATAAGATGCCGTACTTGAAGAAAAACTTTTCAAAAAATTCGAATAAATCTGTTTTTGTAATTATTTCTCAAAAATTATTTCCCAAATTCCGATCAGTGTTCGTATATTTTTTTTCTTTTAAACTCAATACCGCGTACTGTAAATAAAAATGTAATTACAACTTCAAAAAACGGCATTTTCACAGCTGTGTTCAGCTGATAAATTGGAATTAATTTATTATGATAGACCAACACCACTTTTTCCTAATTAATTTTAATCTTTTATTACGTACCTACTACCTACTTCCATAAGAAATGATGATTAGCACAGCTTTGGCTGTGTGATTGCCCTTCTATTAGCAAAGTCCTCTGTTAGTCTTGCCTGCTAACCAAGTCCAAGACCATTTTAGTGTTGCTTTAAATAAGCCCGTGGCCGTGGCGCAGTGATAGAGTGTTCGCTTGTTGAGTGGGAGGTTACGTGTTCAAATCCGAGCGAGTACCATGAAACATTTTTCACAAATAAAAACTGCGAATAAGTTTAAGTGAATTATAAGCGAACACAAATATCAACAATTCTCCCCTAGCTATTAGGACGCCACTCGTGGAGAATATCCACTGCGCCACAAACTCTTTCCTATTCCTCTTTCTCTTCCTAAAAAAAACTTGAATGCCGCGCTGTGCCCCGTATTATAAGGGTATTCATAACCCCTTGAGCGCGAGTAAAATTATAAAAAAAAAAGCCCATTGTTTCCCAATAGAAAAAAAATTAAAAAAAAAAAAAAAAAATATGTACCTATGTATACAAAAAAAAATGTCCAATCAAAAAATAAAAACATGCCCTAACAGACCAGAAAACAGCTAAATAATAGATTAGATCCTGCTACACTTTGCTTTGTTCTAAAAAATCTTGTAAACTGTAAAAGTTTTAAACTAGCATAGGGGAAGTTTAAGCAATATTTTGCTCATATAATTTCTGTCTATGTATTTTTCCACTGTCATCAAGTAGGTAACTTTTTGGTTCAGTGCGCTCATAATTTGCCTTGGCGATAGCTACGAGTCATGTAAACACATCACAACCTCGAGGTGCTTAGTCCCAAACGAATTTCTTTTTCTGAATTAAATCATTTTTCATATTTTTGGGAACACTTCTCTTTCGAAAGACGATAACAACGCTCCGAGCAAATATAGAAAGGTTTCAACTTGACTTATTGTTATAAGCTCTAGACAATAATTTTAGCTCTTCGACACAAGTTCTACACCAAATTCTATTAATTATGACGAATGGTTCAACTTTTGTGCCTGAGTTCATAAAAGGCACGATTTCTCACTCAGCCAAAGTAGCCTCGCATTCCAACTAAAGTCCTTGCATAACAAAATTAAAATTAAACGAAAAAAAGGACAGCGAAGAGGTAGGTAGTACTGCAAACTTTTGCAATAAAAAATGCGGTACTCTTGGGTGAGTAGGTTAGCCTATCCGGTTTCCACAGAAAGCACTGCCTTAAATTATGCAAAGACAATCATTCTTTTGACTGTCACTCGTATTCCTTTTTGCTCCAAATTTTAACTTTTTCCAATGAAAACGCTCCGAAAACTCGCCATGTGGCCTGTAAAGATATCTGCGCCTAAATTGTTGCAAGAACCCCCACTCCTTGAGTCGTCCTCCTCCACACAACAGACCATGTATGTCTTACGAGTATGTATATCGCCTATGAAATGAGGTGGAAATCAACACATCCTTGTAAATAATTTATTTATTTCCAGTCGTACACGTACTATCCCAAATTTAAACACAACACCTCACCCCTATCACTGTGTGGGAATGGGTCTTGGACTTGGACTTGGACTTGGAGGTGGAGTGCGCGCTGATCGGACATTGAGGATAAGGCTACAACATTAACACGCACCGAAAGGGAATGGTAGTTATTTACTGTAAGGACATTCCGATTATATCGGTTTTTTTGCTGGTTTTTGTTTTATCTCTTAAGAAAATCAGTAACACAAATAAATTAATTATCCTTACAAATTAATTGATGTACAATGGTGATGGTGGCCATGAAGACAGAATGTTGGTTTAATTAATTCCTCTCCAGTTTTCACGTACCTATATACTCAAGACACAGGCACACACACGTCTAATCACTCTCACTGGCCACACAAAGTGTTTTTTATTATTTGGTCACACCGAACAGGTGAATGTCACACACGTTTTATTTTTTTAAAGATAACAATCAGCGAAGAAACACGACACGAAAAGGAAAAAGCACCAAACTTTTCGAATACCTACATTCCCATAGCTTTTCAATTTGTCATCCTTCGGGCGTGTAGAATTCGTTTTGTTTTTTCATTACCTGACACCGGAACAATTGCAGGGAAAAATCGAATAATGATAAGGACATCACTTCATCGCGTGCACCTTACCGCCACAACTATAAAGCTCTAAAAGCAAACTGTTGAATATGTCACAAAAGGAGACGAAGGAATTTCGGCAATAGTCCGAGAATGAAAAAGAAAATATAAAAAAAGCCAAGCGCAAAAGGAAGATGGCACAAGGACACTTGTCGCGGATAGAGGTAAGAAGAGCAATGAAGGAGAGTAACTGTAGAAGTGAAAAGGAATTCAACACGAGAAAGCTTTTCCGCCTTTTTCGTCGTTGCCTTTGTAATTCTTGTTTACAAGGATATCAGTTACGTAGTCACACAGGGAATTCACTTTTTTTTTTATTTTTTCGTTACACCTTTAATCCTTTTTGGGAAAATTTTCACTCACATCATTGGGGTTCATTATCGTATTGTTAACAGAAACTGGTGTTGGCTGCAAAGCTTCGTCGTTCAGAAGAGTCCTTTACTTTTAGTGCCCTTAAAATGCAACATTGTCAAGGGAATGGCTGATTCTGGGGTCCTGTTTTATTATATATTTTTTTTTTTTCTTACAAACTTGACAAACACGAAACTCAGGTAACACTCTTAGCTTTTACCGATTGCATTCGCGTTCGACTCAGCGTTTCAATGAAAACTGAATGTGTAATTCTTTACAAACGGATACGGGAGTCTTTTGGACTTTTTTGTTTGTGTTATTTTGTATGAAGGCGAGAAAACTTTCGTTCTCATCCTGGTGAGGCTATCAATTGGTTTTGACAATTGTTTATAGTGAAGCTTTCGTGTTGGGCGCCAGTCATTGCAGCGAGTGTGTATAGGTTTGGCGATTGCGCACTTGCAAGGACACCACGATGGTATATCGTATATATCTCCACTTGGACGAGTGTAGTTTGGAGAGATTTTGTTGGCCCGCAGCGTGGTACTAGAAATAATGGCCGTGTGTGTATCGATGCTAATGTCATTTATGGCTGAGCGCGGTATGACAGTTTCATTTGCTTTGCTGTACTTTTATGGTGAACAGTGAACTTCCTTTAGTTTTTCAGCCGATTTGAGTTGTAGCTAATAAGTCCGACGCACACATGCATCATGTTGGTAAAGGAATAGAGTCCGGTTGATAGGCATACTTTGGTGTTGGTCTTGTCGAGTGAGTGAAACTTCGAGATTGGGATGAGATGATTGAGCGGTTTTAGATGCTCCGATTTTGGCCACGATCCGAGGTGCCTTCGCATAGAATGGCATGGATTTGATTACCCATATACATCGAACTTCGGGTAATGTGAGTATATACCTATGATGGACATATTCAGTATATTAAGGTACGATTAAACGGCCATTTTTTCGAATCATTTAAATTATGCTGTGACGTCAGGAAAAATATCGCATTAGAGTGACATTCAAGCTACAATTCTTCACTGGTAATTTGCGAAAAATGACGATCACTCGAAATCACCATCATCCATCCATCATTTAGAATTTTCCGTTGGGATGCCATTAAATGATGAGCGAAAAAATGGCGATCACATGCTAATGAGAAGTACTAGCTGTTGCACCATATATATATTAATACGGAGTTGCTTATAACGTGTTTCCATCCATTTTTGCTATTATACGATGTCACATAAATATGCTAACACTATATATATTTGGGTAGGGGAGAATACATAGAAGTGCACAATACAACAAATTTCCACACATTATGAATTACAGCAGGTAAATTGAAGCGAATTGGATGAAATTGCAATAACAACAACATTACACCTACGTGAAGTTAGCTCGCACTTTTTCTAAAATGAAAAACCTGAAATGCAGTTCGATAGACAATCGTTTGTAGTTGCTAGTAGTGAAATTATTTTTGCTTGTACTTCAACCGTTAGAAAGTTAGAACCATTTGAAAAACAAAAAATCGCAATCCCTTAAAACCGTGTTATCTCTGAAACCGCAGCAAGCAAAGTAATAAAATTTTCTATTTTCGAAAGTGTTCGTCATTAATCTATATATATAAAAATGAACCCCTATTTCCCTTGGTCCCAGCATCACGCACAAACGGCTGGACCGATTTCGCTAATTCTTTTTTTGTTGTGTTTGTTATTGTCAGGAGAACAAAGTTATGAAAGAAAAAATTAAGAAAATTGCGCGGAAAATTAGAAAATTAAAGTTTGAATGGGGAAACACACTTTGAAAAAAAAATTAACTGGATAGAAATCAAGTAGTGACACTTCAAATAAAAAAAAAATATATATTTTGAATTTTAAAAGCAATTGTTGTTGTCAATTATTTTAATTATTTTCCAAGCAAATTGTTGTTGTCAACAATTTTGAAGTTTTTTTTTTTTTTTAAATATAGGTAGATATACCCAAAAAGTTTGTTCTAATAAATTATGTTTACTATGTTACAACAAGTAACTTTTTGAAATGAAGTAGATAGGTACTTTGATTATACAAAGATGATATTATGGCCGACGATATTTTGCATCGAATTCGCACTGTGACATCGGATAATGAACTGGAGATGTCAGATGAAATGCGCAACAAAGCTTTGATTTGACGCATTTAATCGAGAATAGGAGCGATAAATGGACTTCGAACGAATCGCATTGAGTCAAGCTGTTCGAACAAATGTGTCAATGTTGAATCTATATATATAAAAATGAATCCCTATTTCCCTTGGTCACGGCATCACGCGTGAACGGCTGGACCGATTTCGCTAAATTTTTTTTGTTGTGTTTGTTATTGCCAGGAGAATGTAACCATAGCGCTTTTACAATTCAAAATTTTTTGATGTAACTTTATGGCGTTGGCATAACATTGACAGAATGCGTGCTGCAAATATCGTCAACGAGGATGTAAACAAAATAAATATAGTTTAAAACAGATGCTTCGATCGGAGTTATGATTCTTCTTTTGTTTTGTTCGTATTGTTGTATTTCAGGTTAAAGCAAACTTAAAAGATAGGATTTTTGACCCGCTATATGGCGTTGTAATCGATCTCCGAAACCACTCACCCGATTTCAATGAAATTTTATAGATTTATATTCTTCGTTCCCGCTTGAAGAATAGGATACTTTTGGACCTGACATATAAAAGAGACTGACGTCCGTATGTGCACTCATAACTCGGAGACGGATCGTTCGATTTTTATAATTTTTGGTTGGAAGCAAGGAAATTATGCTACCTTACCTCTACATAATTCGGATTTGAAAGTTGGTTCAGTTAACATTTTGTTGCGAAACATCAATGTACCAAAACTTTACAACGGATCGCATTTGTTTTATGGTGAAGGATCTCACATCAAATATCATACAAGTGATGATTTTAAGGGGAAATTTCAAAGGCAAACACTCTTATTCCGCAGATTTCGCTTATTAAGAACGATTTACCATTCGTGCGACTTCAATTTCCCGTGCGTCTCGCTTTCGCTATGACAAATAATTTATTGCAAGGATAATCCATGGATGTTTGTCAATTTAGTGAAAAAGTGGAAGGTTGGACGACACGTCAAAATCATTGCGGTTTGATTGAAAAAAATCAACACTGCTATTCATCATTTATTTCTATTGCATTTAATATAACTTTTGAATAAAGAATTTTAATTGGTCGAATTACATAAATTAGGAAGTGCTTGGTGCATGCTCGGAATTTATTAACAAATTAACAAATTTGGGCGAAACGAGGTTTGCCGGGTCAGCTATTAATCTAATAAAATTCAAATTGTATCAATCGGCTTAACGGTTTATGATTTATATGAAATTTAAGCAAAATTTTGGCTTCTAACTTAAGGTCCTCATAACTCTAAAACTGTTAAACTACAAACGATGAAACTTTGCATAATATTATATCTATTCTATTCACCCTTTTCTACCTGTGATACAAAATAGAAGACAGCCCACATTACTGGACACTTTTTATTCGCAATATAAGGGAAGCCTGCAATGGTTTCGATTGCCAATTTTTAAGCGCTCCGATATTTCCCCTTCAAAAATGAACTAACAGAATAAATTGGTCGAATTTCGACCACGGGGCGACCCCTAGTTGGGTATATACAACAGACGGGGTAGCAAGCTCTCTCTTGAAAAAAAAAAAAAAAAAAAAATTTTATTTCGGAAAAACAAGATTTTCAGATTTTTTTATCTGGATAGACAATCGTAAAATTTTTGGTGACCAAAAAAAAACCTATTGGAAGATTAGCTTACAGAGGAATGTATATTATCGCTAGCTGACCTGGCGAACTTCGTACCGCCGTTAGCCAATGAATTTAATGATACCTTTTAACTTAACTTACCTCATCATCCCAATCCTGCTTTATGGTGCAGAAGCATGGGCGCTATCAAAGGCGGATGAGGATCTCCTTGGTCGTTTCGAACGCAAAATTCTTCGAGTGATTTTTGGTCCCGTTTGCGTGGACGGGCTTTGGAGGAGAAGATTTAACAGCGAACTCTACGAGCTGTACAGCGACATCGACCTAGTCAGAAAAGTACGCATCAGTCGTCTAAGATGGCTGGGACATGTAGAGCGAATGGACACCAACGCTCTGGCCCGAAGAGTCTTCGATTCTAACCCGGAGGGACAACGCAGTAGAGGAAGACCTCGCCTTAGGTGGCGCGCGCAAGTGGAAGGGGACCTCAACCAACTTGGAGTGCGCAACTGGAGGCAGTTAGCCAAAGATCGCGCTAACTGGAGAGGCGTATTGGTTGAGGCCCATGTCCACCCCGGACTGTAGCGCCACCTAAAGTAAGTAAAGTAAGTTTTAACTTAACTTAATTTACTGTTTTAATTAAGTTTTTTTTTAAGGAAATACAAATGCAATAAAAGTACAAACATCAAGTATTTCAATGCCTTCTTTTATATACATACATAGATATATCGTCACTCGCTCCATATAAAATGTATGGGAAAATTAGTTTTCTTCATAAATTTTGTTTTTTCGGGGATTTTTCGGGAATTTTCTTTGATATTCTTCTTGTTTGGCCGGAGACCAGTCCGAATTGTTGCGAATCATCGAAATCTGTCCAGGCTTTCTTGAGTTATAAGATTAGATACTAACATCACGCGAAGCCAAAATAAATAAAACTAGAGCGGTTCGCAAGGTCTACAAGGAAACAGAAAGAAGTACTATTTTGACCTTCTCAGGAGGAATTAGAAAGAAGAACGTGAAAGGCTCCCTAGGAGCTAGAAGAAATGTTTGAAGGTACATAATATTAAAAGTTAAAAAAAAGGAAAGTCGATACGCAGAAGGAAACCTATAGAGGAAACCTTATAGACTCGCAGTTGGTGACCAAAATTTCCTGGACAATGAAAATCAAATCTTTCGTCGCCGTGACCAACATGAAGTGCGAAGTAAAGTTTACCAAGTCTGCCGGACCACACTTGTCATCGGAATTATATGAGGCTGGTGGCGACTTGGGGTGCATAAACCCACTCATTGGCAAGCTTTGGTTGGAGCTCCCGTACCTATGAAAGTATATGAAAGTCTATACCCTATGAATGAAACCTCAGCATTGTTTGACAGATCCCCAGTATCACGGATACTGATATCCAGATTTTAAAGTCACATATGACAGCATTTACAGCGATCAGATAATATCCCTGCCAAACACGCCGGTCCTTTAATATCCCTTTGATGCTAGAAAATGATTTTTCAACAAGGATTATGAGTTGTCTCGTTTTCAAGGGCAACTCATTCGACGCAAATTGAAAATCCAACTCCATCCACTGGACTTGATGACTGCATACAAACGAAGTATACATTTTGCAGCTAAAGGACTCGCAGTCAATAAACCGACTCCGTAGTTTAACTATAGCAGCAATTTTCGTATACTGCCCAACCTACTGGATCCGGGGGATGAAGTGCAGTATTTTCATCTCTCCTTTTGTCGAGAGAAATTCGGTAAAAACCCTACTTGCAAATAAAACGATTATAATGAAGGACCAGCTGTATCAAAGGCAGTTCTCTATTGAAGTTACAATCTCAATTAGTTAGCGTGCATTGATTAAACATTCAAGCAGCACTCCTTGTCATGTCGTCTCAAGGAAGGCTCAGTTACCCCAAACGCAACCACTTGATGAGTTTGCTGTATAATAAGCAGTTTGCAAAGACAGATCTGGGACCGGGAAGGTGTGTGTATCTATCGCAACCTCATTGCCTAATAATTGTCATTCTACGTACACAGCGGCATACAGGTCGGTTTACTGGCATCGAGGTGCTGGCATGGAACACCAGACGCAATTTATTCCGAATGAACTAATTCAAAAGCCACAACTTGCCAGTTAATTGCTGTTAATTTTCAAATAAATAACCGGTAATGAGTGGTTTTTCAGTTAGTGAATTATGTTCTGTATGTAGGTGGTATTTGTTCTGAAGTTGGTGACGAGGTGACGACTTTTTTCGTATGTCATGTATGAAAGCGAATGCAGGGTGTTTCTGGCACTCATGCGTGTACCTACTAATTTTGTTGTACCTATACATGGATGGCGTTATCTGGTCCGGTTGTCTGGCTTGTGGAATTAAGTAGTTCAATCGTTTGCTTAGTGCGCTTTGTCACAGAAGTTTATAAAGGGGACGTCTGTAAGCTGTCTCTTTAATTTTTAGCGAGGTCTTCTCCTGCTGCATTATGCCTTAATATTACAGTCGAATAATACTCGTGGTTAGAGCTTTTATGTCAATTTACTCTACATATACCTAAGCCGTTCTATATTGGCATATTTAGCTCGTAAACTGAAAAAAAAAAGGTACACCATAGTAATGAAAAAATTCATCAATGTGATGAAAAAATCAACAATTTTAGTCCAGTGAACTTTTTCATTGCTATGATGAAACCCATTTCGTCAATATTTGAAAATTATAAAATGTGTTCGTCATTCGTCAACTTTGTTCATCAATGTTATGAAAAATTCATTATTCAAAGTAAGATTGTTCACACAAAGAAAAACATGAAATAAAAATACTGACACCAATATAAATCGTAAAGATATAGCCTTCCCATTTTCATGAGGATGCTAAAATACTTAAACGAGCCATGACATTATGTCATGAAAATGGTAATGGTAATATTATGTGAATTTAACAATTGAATTTCTTCGCATCCGAAAGGAAAATATTCAAACGAAAATCAGTTTTACCACGAATGTTAATAAGTTGTATAATGGCGAAAACTAACGCGCTCAAGAAATATTGAGGTTTTATAATAATAAATTTTATTTCTGAGTTACTTTTATCTCTCCTGGTTCCTGGGACTGAGAATTTTTTTTTTTCTTAATAATGGTTTCCAATGAAAATCAGAGAACGGCCATTCGCCTGCCATATGTATTTTTTAGGATTAGCTTAAAAAAAAATGTATTTCTTTAGGTAGCGGCACAGGGTGCATGTGCATACATTTGTGTTTGTGTTTGATCCATTCTGTTGAATTTTATAATTTTAAAGCATGAGAGAACATGTAACGAGAAAAGTTTGGTTAAAAAATAATATTACAATTATTTAAAACATATTTAAATATGCGAAAAATATTTCAATGCTATAAAGCTAGGATTATCTCGCCTGTGGTCGAAAATCGACCCTAATGCTACGATTCCACCGGAGAAAAACTGCGAGATTAAGAAAAATGTCCGTAAATCCCGCATAAATTTCGGGATTTATCACACAAAATTTAATCCCATAAAAAGGGAGATTATAAATAAATTAAACACACTTTCCACAGCTCGAGATGTCATGCAAATAGAGCTGCATTCAGTGATGCCAACCCGAAACGAAGTTTTTATGCCTAAATTCGAAAATAATTATGCCTTTTTCAAAAAAATTATGACTTTTTCGTAAAAAGGATAAAAATTTCATATTTTCAAACGAACCTACAATGTGATGAAAATTTGTTATGTAACAGAATGTAGGTCGATCGATAGGTAATTAAACTTTTTTTAATCTCTGTAATCCAAAGCTTGGGTTTCTTGAGTAAGTGAAGTAGAGAATTAGAATATAAGCATGACGCAGAGTTGTTAATAAAAATGACTTATGCCACTTTATGCCACCGTACCAGATTTACCAAATTCAAGATGCATTTCTATGAATTGTTGGTAGAAAACAATTCATACAAAATTATGCCTTTTACCTAAAAATTATTCCTCAATGCCTCAAGCATCGGAATTATGCCTCAGTTGGCATCGCTGGCTGCATTTAACAGAAATGAGAGAAAAGGCCAGTGTTGCCGCAAGCTTTTTTAAAAGTGTAACAATTTTGTTCAAAAAGTGTAACAAATGGATAAAAAATGTAACAAACTTGAAATAATTGTAATAATACACAAAATAATCGTTTTTCAACTCAAAAAAATCTTTATTAGAAGCAAACAAAAAAAGAAACAAAATTATTGACCATCGAAGTAGATTTCAATTTCTATTTCAAAAACTTTATTTACCACGAGATGTAGAACATTGTCAACGGCGACGCAGCGAAACAGAAAAATATTGTTGTCTTTTCTTGTTCCCTCCCATTCCCATTCCCACTCGCAGTTTAACGTCTGCACAACTTTTGCTCTGTGTAAACAAACAAATACATTGACAGAAATTGGTAGAAGTTTGCTCGAAAGCAAAAAATGCTGCCAGTTCAACTTTTCAATATTTTTAATGAGAAAAACAAAAAAGGATTTTAATGGGAAAAAATATAACAAAGCGAAAAAGAAAGTAACATTGTAACAAAATTATAAAATAATTAGGCAATCCGTAACATTGTGGCAACGCTGGAAAAGGCGTTAAAAATGGAAAAATCTCTCTCTCTCTCTCTCTCTCTCTCTCTCGTCATCTTCTCTCCCAGAGAGAATTCGTCTAGGTACTAGGTTCTAGGTAGTCTTCTATCTTCTTTTATTTGGTGGAAACGCTTCAGGATTAATTCTAAACCTCTTGTACTTCATCTTGTGATTTGTGTCCGGTTGAAACGTAGCTTAACCTACCTTTTAGAAGTATGTATACTCAAAACGTTCAGCATTTTTCGATATTTACGTTTTATTTTTTACAAATTAAAAAGCGACATCAATATATCGGAAAAATACGACCCTTTGAAATTAGATAGTCTTACTTATGATTTAGATTTTAAAACATCGCTGTGAACAATTAGAGCAAACAATTTATGTCAAAAAACGTTCGTTTACATAGCAAAATCATTGAAACGAAATTGGTTGGTCAACACCTCCCAGATATATCTATGCAACTGAATAATCTTTTTTGTCACTTCCTTTCTTCTGAGAAAAAAAAACCTAATAAAGGTTACTTTTAAAATGCAAACCGCAATGACCAACATCAACAAAGATAGAGTATCAAAAACAAAACATTCTACTAAATAATCGTTCCTATTTAAGTGAGCGGCAGTGTATACACAAGTGTCAGTTACGGTAACTGTGTCTCGAGTTCAATATTTTCTTCCCCATTTCAAAAGATGCCCATCGCGCCTAAGGAAGTTTTCACTTCAAAAGCCGGTTTTTGTTTACATTTTCGCTAGTCGGTTTTTTAATTAAATCCCGCTAAATAGGCAAATTGTCACACTGTGGATCGCAATAACATTAATAGTAGTGATATTATATAAAAGTGACTATACGTTAAACCATTTCCAAAGGCCTATTTCTGAGATCGATTTAATGCTAAGGTGAGTGATAACGCGGTCCCGAAGTCCATAATCCCCCGTAGAGTAAAATCGACTCTCTTTCTTAAGGAAGTTTAACCACTTAACAAAAGTTCACGTGCATAACTCCAACTTTAATTCTATACCATAATCTCAATATTTAAGCCAACTCGATAACTAAATAACTTTTCCTCATAACCAACACCCCAAACCCTCTCAATTAATCGGCTTAATCTACCGTGAAATACACAGAGTCAAACGCAAATTTCAGATGAATAACTTCCTATGAACTTGGAGACTGCCTTTCCCTTCCAATATCATTCATGAAAAACGAAGAAACTGAAAATTAGGCAATCCGTTTAAAATTGAATCGGGATTGCCACCTTTACGCGTCGACATTTGTGTCCACCGCCACGCCGGCCGGCGATTGTCTGTCCCTTGTTCATGTTTGATTCTTCATCTGAACACCTTCTTGTCCGTTCGCCTTTTATGCTGCGTTAGTGAATGAAAACGAATTTCGATGGGACTTTGAGGGAACACAGAATATAGATCCACCGAAGTAAACAACAATCTCTCGTTATGTTTAGAATTGAAGTTCGCAACTAATGCCAATCTAATAACTATATGATAATGGCGCTGAACAAGGTCCTGCGTACCTGTTATACCCTACCCATACCATAATAAATCTGCAGTTTAATTATAAATCGTCCTTGGTCGGTGACCAGATATAGCGGGCGCTTCTGTGGGTGGTGGTCTTTGAAATAAGTTTATTTACACATGTAATTAATTTTCTTATCCTTTCTCTTGGGTTAAGTCGTGTTGAAATGTGTGCATGAAAGTGTGTTTGCTCAGCGAGGTAGGAGGCGGCGGTAGACTAATTAAATTCACCGGTAGACAAGGGATCGAGAATAATAATTTCAGGGAAACAAGGGCCAGGGTAGGTGGTGGTCGGCTGTGCGAGGTTGTTAAAAAAACAGTCGTAAAAGCTGTTTACTGGACCTTGAAGCTTATGGTTGTCAGGGTTAAACTTATGGTCGTGATAGGAGGGATATCTAAGCATAACTGGATCAACTTTCTGCTAATCGTTTGTTTATATGCTTAACAGTGAATCAGTCCGACAATAGGTAGTTGGTGATTAAAAATTGGTAGTTCGATTTATTTCTCCTTTGTCCTTTTTTAGGACAGAAAAGTGCGGTTTTGGGACGGAAAAGTTAGATCTGCAAAATACTTACCCTGCGGGATATCATGAAAAAGGCTTAGAATTTTTAAACGAAGAAGCACAGGCTATCCATCGGTTGTATAAGGTTGCCTTTGATAGAGCTTAGGGAGTGGAGCTGTACAGAAGCTGGCTTAGTTTCAAAAGCTCCTGCCGATGATATTGCAATTTTAGTTGCGGCGAAATTCCAGGAAGTGTGCGCATTCATTCATATATGGAACGCAGAGAGCTTGAGGGGATAATTGCAGAGCTTCGAGCTCCCAAAAGACATTTAACACCAGATCATAACATCAATCACAATATAAGAAACAGTGAAGAAGGATGCAGCGATAATCATTAAGAAATTTCGGCTGGTAGTAACAGGAAGAGAAACAGTCGCAGAACTTTACACAGAACTTTCGAAAGACAATGAAAAATTATATTTCGTTAGATATAGCTAGCAAACAACAATGAAAACTATCCAAGGATTACATGGAAGGCTTCACCGAACTTTCCTCCTCAATATCATCAGTTGTTGACAGTAATTTTCAGCAGGCTTCTTTAGCTGGGCTGATCTCATAGCATTTGGCACTTGATATCTTCGACCGGCTGCGGAATTGAACGGAGTAAGTCCGATCACTTCGCGTGAAATTGATCACTTTATTCAAATTTAACTAACATAAGTAAGGTGACCATCCGTCCTGTTAAGCTGTACAGTAATCATTGCACATTTTATTTTATTTTGCCATCACTTCACATTCCTTACCTTGTTCCCACAAATTAATTTTCCCACCACAATAATCATATTTCGATCCCATCCAATAGCTCCCACCGTTCCCACAGGTGCACGCGCATACCCATAAGGTATCGCATAGCCATAAGGTGTCGCATCGCGCTAGACGCTGACGATGCGATAACACACTTCATGTATTTTAGGATAATATAAATAGGTGTAAGATAATAAAATATTGATTCTTCTTTTCACAATCACACATCGAAAAGGTTGTTATTAATTTACTTGCTTGCACGGGTTTGTACTCGGGCAGTTTGGTTGTTATTAATTTACCTCTTGCACGGGTTTGTACTCGGGCAATTAAGATTACAGCTTAACAAGGGTTTTGTACTCTGGTTAAGTGTAGCGATTTGCTAGTTGCATCTCGCTGTTTAAAAAACACGTCCTTTATTTAAAAGGACAGTCCTTTCTTTTTAACCCCTGTCCTATATTATTTTCTTTTTAATAAAGGACCGATTTTGTCCTTTATTTTTGAAACTGTCCTTTAAAACACTGACTAAAAATTGTTTGCATTTAGTTTAATTAAAAATATTACCTATACTGTACAATTAGGTAATTAGCTTCAAATAAACCGTGGTTTAACAAAGAATGCAAGCGAGCTACCGCAGCGAAAAACAAGGCTTTCCGTGAATGGCGGTCAAACCCCTCAGAACTAAAAAGATCTGAATTTACAATTCTTCGAAATAGATGCAACCCAATTATTGAATCGGCGAAGACAACTTACAGCGAAAGAGTCACTAACAAAGTGATTGGATGTCCTAGCGGCTCACGCGCATTCTGGTCCATGGCAAAGGCAATCAGTAATAACTTTAATTGCTCTTCTTTTCCAACTCTAATAAAAGAAGACGGCACGCTAGCAACAACACCTAAAGAAAAGGCAGATCTTTTCGCTAGCATGTTTTCAAAGAATTCCACCCTCGATTCTGCACAGCTAGAGCCACCAAATATCCCGAGGATACAATCATCGATGGCAGAAGTGAAATTTCGGCCTCGAATAATTCAACGCATCCTTAAAGAACTAGATTGCAATAAGGCAACGGGACCCGATGGAATCCCGGCTATAGTACTCAAGAATTGTGCACCTGTAAGCTGTTTAGCATGTCGTACTCCCAGAAGACGTTTCCTTCTTGCTGGAAGACCGCTCGCATTCAACCTATTCCAAAGAAAGGGAAGAAATGTCTGCCACAAAACTATCGTCCAATAGCGTTACTTTCAATGCTCTCTAAAGTAATGGAAAAGGCAATAAATGTCAAAATAATCAAATATCTAGAAGGCCATCGATTAATAAGCGACAGGCAATACGGATTTCGGAGCCGTCGTTCCACTGGTGACCTGCTAAGCTACGTAACACACTTATGGACACAATCAATTGAACAACACGGCGGAATCCAGAGCCGTAGCCTTGGACATAAATCAAAGGCATTTGACCGAGTCTGGCATAGAGCTCTATTAGGCAAGTTAGCGTCTTACGGATTACCACAACAACTCTGCGGATGGATGCAAAATTTTCTTCAGGGAAGATCGATCCAAGTTGTTGTAGATGGTGTGTCATCCAATTCGTTTGCTAAAAATGCAGGAGTGCCCCAAGGATCTATTCTTTCTCCAACTCTATTTCTTCTCCACATCAACGATTTGCTTGGATCGACAAATAATAATATCTACAGCTTTGCAGATGACAGCACTCTTATATCCTCCATCTCGAACAATGGGCCTGTGAATACGGCTACATCACATAATCAGAGATGTGAACATATTAATTCTCTAAATGATGATCTGGACAAAATCTTGAAGTGGGGAAAGGACAATTTGGTTGTATTTAATGCAAACAAGACACAGTTCACAACATTTTCCAGAAAGAATGCATCAACAGTTCCTCAGATCCAAATGGATGACCATCCAATCCATCACAAGGACTTAATGCACCTTCTAGGAGTCACAGTCAATTCAGGAATCACATGGCAGAACCACATATCCTATATCGCAAAATCGGCGTCCGCAAAGTTGAGCTACCTATTTAGAGCAAAGAGGTACTTTAGCCCCAAGCAACTTCTCCTTCTCTACAAAGCACAGGTTAGACCAGGCTTGGAATATTGTTCCCATATATGGAGCTCGGCCCCAAAACATTCACTTAACCTGCTTGATAGCATACAGAGACGAGCAGTTCGACTCATTGGAGACCCTACACTCACATCAAATCTACAACCGTTGGTGCACAGAAGACAAGTCGCTGACCTATGCTTGTTCTATAGGTACTTCCATGGTATAGATGTTCTGAGGAACTCAAATACATTATCCCTCGAAATGCAACTTTTGGACGCCCAACAAGACAGGCTGCTAATGCTCATGACCATACAGTACACTTGACAACCGCGAGGAGGAGGACATCAACTTTCAAAAACTCCTTCTGTTACAGGACAAGCAAACTTTGGAACTCGCTTCCTGGGGATATATTTCCAGAAGACTACAATTTGCAACAATTTAAGTGCAGAACAAACATACATCTGCAGGCATCTCGGGGCGCTGCAGTATATATAAAAAAAAAAAAAAAAAAAAAATACATTACTTGAAATTGTGCTTCAGTGCATGCACTGCACACCTTAAATTTCAGTGTGTGCCTACAGGGTTCTAGTGCACGGTGCACCAACTGAAGAGTATTTTCAATCATGAATAACCTTTTTTTTTCTTTTTTTTTTCGTTTTTTTCCTGTTGGGAGGAGGAGATAATGTTTTATGCATCATAAGGAGGTCTTTTCGGCGTTGACCATTCCCATGTGTCCGACTCCCCTTTTTGTAAGGTATACGTTAACTAAAACTCCCCTTGACCCTTCGGTTTCTGTCCCACCCCCCAATATTTGCATTACTTCGGGGGGGCTGTAATCACATATCCTTTCGGACTCACTCTATCTCGCGGGATTATGCTCTTCTTTTCTTTCTTCTGAGAATATGTTGGGCATAGGTACAGATTTCGTTCCAGTCCTGCTCGTTGGCCAGCATCTTTTCGGCTATGTTGTCTGGAGTGCTGGTACCGATATTTCTCTCCAGCTCTCCTCTCTCGGTTTCCCATCTACTGCAGGTGAAGAAGATGTGTTGCGCGTCGTCTTCTTCAGAGTCCCCGTACTGACAGGCTGGACTGTTCTTTTTACCAATTTTGTGGAGGAAGGCGTTGAATTGTCCGTGTCCGGTTAGTAACTGTGTGAGGCAATAGTTTACCTCACCGACTCCCTGTCCATCGTCTTCTGCTTTTCAGGCTCCAGCGCTCTTGCAACTTCTAATTGATAATTTCTTTAGCCTCTTCTGTTGCCCTTTCCAATCTAGCTTCCGTCTTTTTGTCGTAGATGTACTTCCTTTCTGCTGCTAGGAGGTCTAGTGGGGTCACTCCTGCGACAACAAGGACAGCCGGTTCAGACACCGTTCGGTATGAGCTTGCCACGCGTAGAGCTCCGCGTCTCTGCACAGCTGCCATCTGCTTTCTGTACTTTTCTTGTCTAATCGCGTCTGCCCAAATCTCAGATCCGAAAAGAACGACAGCATGTGTTATCGACATCAGGAGTTTTCGCTTGCTGGCCGTTGGCCCGCCTACGTTCGCCATCAGTCTACTCAGTGACGCGGTCATTTTCGACGCTCGTTCCGCCGCGTTCTTTATCTGATGCCAAAAAGTAAGTTTGGTGTTGATGGTCACACCCAAATACTTCACGGCGTCTTTGCTTTTGATTACCTCCTGGCCGATTTGGAAGTCGATTAGAGTCGGAATCCTTTTCTTCGCCAGAAGGACTATCTCTGTTTTTTCTGTAGCCAGACTGAGGCCGTGTTCATCCATTCAGAAGCTTACTTGTCGCATAATCTGGTTAAGCTTCCTTTGCGCACTTTCGGTGTCTTTTGCCGCTATCACCGCGTCGATATCATCAGCATACCCAACCAGAAGGGTGTCTTTCAGCGTATCCATGCGCAGAATGAACAGCCCTTGGAGGTTGGAGCAGTGACAAATCACAAATGAATGTATATGCTGTTAAAGCTATTCTTATAACTAAATGTAGTTTCGGAAAACCCTACCTAGAATTTAGAGGTTTTCGTAATGAAAATAAAGATGTTTTTAAATCTATCCACATTTTATATTTCTTTTCTTGTAGACCCAAAAGCAATACCGATCATAAAAAGAAATTGATTTTTTCTCCAAAAAATTTATCTTTTTGGCAAATCAAAAACGATGACTTATCAATCCGCTGAATAACAAAAAAAACAGTTGTCAACAAATCAGGAACGAAAAAGTTATTATAACAAAGAAGAAGGAAGTGGTTGCATACCTTATTGAGTCAGCAATAGGTATATTTAATATGTCTGAACTAGCACTTCATTTCATAACAATAACGCTTAAAAAAATGAATTCTTTAGGTTCAACCATTTCTGAGAAAAAAAAGATCAATAATCAATTCTGAAACTAGCTGTCATGTGAAATGTCAAAGTTTCAGTGGGAGTGCAAAATCGGATTTCGGAATTTTCTTTCAGAAACGTTGAACTAACAATAACTTTTTTTTTTTCTAAACAAATAAATAACAAATACAAAAATATTGGAAGCAAAATAATTATTGTCCTTCATTTTTTTCGGCGAATATGATCACCTTAAACATAAGTGGACAACCAACTATTGGCCCTTGCTGTTAACGCTGCCAGAAGACCTTTCTTCGTACCTTCTATAGGAAATTCCAAGAATATTCCGCAGTTAAATGGCGCTCCTTCAAAAACAGGCTTTCCAATAAAGTTTGGTTGAGTGAAAAGTATTGTTATACTAAGCGCAGCATGTGGGCTTTTAGCAACTGTTGTAATAGGGGTAAAAGTCCTATTTCAATAACTCGTGCGAAAGAGCTACTGGTATAAAGGAGTTTCATCTGAGCTATACTCTGATCGAATAAATCCGAATACGAAGATAGGCGAGAACTCTATGCGTTTTGCGATGACTCGATCTTTATCCCTCTGTCATTATTTATTGTAGAAATCAAAAAGCAAAGACAGGTTGTGTCTTTCCCTCGACTCGTTCTTCCCTCTGGCTTAGAAAAAAAACACCTGAAAACTCTTTACAGGAAAAAAATTTAAATGTCTTTGCTAGGGCCTGTTGCACCCTACATTCTCATCTGTTCTATAGCGATGATGACCTGTTCTCAAAAGAGTTGTTGTGAAAGGATGCTTTTTGGGTTTAGAAAGAGAGAGTCAAATTGTCGCTTCTCGTAGCCTTTTTCAACAAAAGGCATCCCAAGGTTCTACCTGTCAAGGAAAGGCTCGGATCCCACTACAATCGAACAAAATTGCTAGCAGTAGTTCTTTGTATCTTAAAGCTTCTCGGGTCTTGGGCCTTCGTATTCAAGTTCCTCTCAAACTCGCGCGAAATTAATGAAATTTCGGCCCCGAAAACAAGGCTTTTAAAATTCTGGCATTATCAATGTCATTCTGTCAAAAGCTGAACATTTAAAGTAGAGGCCTAGGCTTTCCCTAGATAACAATTGAACATATTATTTTACCGTATGAAACAAGTCTATAGGTATAAATAAAAACCGGCCAATAACAAGCGAATGTCACTCGGGCACCCAAGGTTACATACTTCTTTAGAGTTGGAATTCTACTCTAATGAATGAAATGACCGAGAGCCACGTTTGTGCTCAAAGTTATGTCTAAATCTTTATGTGTTAGGGTGTCCCTTATTTTTCGACTTTTTTTTTGAACGCATGTGTCAATTCATTTGGAGCATGTTAACCCGTGCCGACCCGACTTGGATCGAAACGTGTCAGTACAAGGTGCACTGAAATAGTAACAATTGCCTAAGCAAATATTTATGGCATTTTTAGTTTTTAAACGGTAAACACGTATTTTTAAATCAGTAAAAGATGCCACTACAATTAGGAAGCAATACAAAAAGCATTTACTTAGTAGGAGATGTAAATCACCAAATAAAGGGTGCTAAGTTACCATCAAATCGACAAGTTCTTGCAGTTTAATTTTTTAATATGCATGAATTTATATTGACAATTAGCGAAAGTGCAAATCTTGTTATTCGCGGGTGTACCTACTATTTTTTGGGAAAAGGCAAGAATTCATACAAAATCCCTACCCAACTCTGTGAAGAAGCTTATATGTTTGTATCACGCTTGGAGAGAATTGCAAAAAAATTCAAAGAAAACCCAGGAGTTGCATAAACGATGAGAATCTGATTTCCAGGACGATTTGGATAACATATTTGACATAGCTCATACTGAGCTCTTCAAAAAGTTAAAACACAAGAGAACAGAGTCTTTTTACAGCGTCAGAGACAGCCAAGACGACCGGGCTGCTTAGCGGTGGTTGATAAAAGACAAGCTGAAAAGGAAGTTAGGTTAAGACAAATGCGATTAGAAGAAAAACAAAAACGTAGTAAGTACATGTCATCGGCAATACCACTTCTTTAGCGTCGTTGGAGGATTTAATTCCTGAGGAGCACGACATATTTACAAGCTCCGACGAAAGCAGCTAAGGTTTTCCTACTGCCCCTAAACCGTCATCTGAGGCAACCTCAAAACGAGGAAGAAAGGACTTTGTTAGAGATGTCAGTTGAGCATAAGAGACTCTGTTTATATACTTAAGGATTGTGGATTTTCCAATCAATAAGTCTTCGATTCAATACGTGCGGACACGGATTAAAAAAGAATGGACAGAAAACAATGAAACCTATTTTCAAAGTAATATTCCGGAGGTCGTTATCTGGCTTGAATGTAAGGTTTGCTAAGGGAGAACGACTTCCTATTGTTATTGCTTTTAAAGATAGGGAACAACTTTCATCCGCGCCAAAATTGGAAAATTCTTCTGGTAAAGAATAAGCTAATGCTGGTTTTAGAGCATTCAAAGACTGGATTTGGATAGTAAAGTTCAGATTATGCGTTGCGATACAACTGTAACTAACACAGGTCTTTAGACCTGTTCTCTTGGAACAGAAATAAGAAATTACGAAGATCTACCAAGTGCAAGTAACAATAAGTCCAGAAATACCTCTTTTTAAAGAGTTTCGTGATGAATGGGAAAATTGAAACTAACAATTTTCAAACCGGTGCAGACATTGTTAAAGAGAATTAAATGACCTCTAAACTAGGTTTTTTTAAGTTTTTGTTTAGGGTAGACACGAAAACCAATAGTTAGAAATGACTACCGTGAACTTACTGAACTTTCAATAATATTCTTAGGGGGAGATGTCGCTAAGCAACTAAAAATCAGGCCCCCAGATGTAATGTATCAAGCGAGATGGATGGCAAGAGCAATTTATGCGTTAAATATATTTTTGCTACGCTCGTAACTTAAATTGACAAACAAAGATAGTGGCCGATTGAAAGAGGTCTGTGTTTTTATTGTTATCGTTTATGTTCAACCATGGTTGCAGTGTATGCTTGCTGAAAAAAATTTAAAAATAATGAAAAAGTAGACGAGTCGATTTCGAAAGCAGCAAAGAATCATCCAGCAGAAGAAGAGCAAAAACAATTCCTTCTCCGTTGTGTGAAAGAGCACAGGAAGTTATATCCTGATTATATCCTGATTCCCCCACCCTAGCACCGAACTTGCCGAGTTGTGGGGGCTGAGTAGTGGTAAAGACTCTCGAGAATATCTCCAGAAGAACCATGAAACCAAAGGGTGCTCCCCCACTCCCCTCCTTCCCTTCTTATCCCATTCCTTCCACTACTTTCCTTAATCCTCATATCTTATCCTATCCTATTTCCGCCTGGGCCGGATAAAGGTGTCATACGACCCGTGCCGAATATCAGCCTGGCTGGGGGCCCAGTTTCAAAAATAGCCCGAGTCGAAAACGGAGTATCCGGATACCTGGCGACCTCCGGATTAGCCAGCCCTATCTGTGTAATGCGGATCTCTGCACAGACGGACCTCTATTCTCCGCTACTCGTGGGTACAAAATAATATGAATAATTCAAAAAATCAAAAAATCAAAAAACAAAAAAATGAGACCGGTTCTCCTTTAAAACCGGGCAGTAGTAAGGCGACTTCGCTGACTACTGTAACAGCTCCTGCGGCAGCAAGCGGCGGAAAAATTGTGACTATTCATGATTCCTCCAATGTGAGCAGCTGCAGTGGGTACAAGAAAGCAGGTACACATTCTAGCAGTGGTGGGATTGTGAACATACATGGCCCTACCACTGCTACCAGCGCAAAAAGAAACAAAAACGTTTCCAGTGGAGATGAGCGACATCGCTGGTGGTTGTCTGGTGGACTGCCTTAGTAAAAGCGATTAACCGCGATAAACTAGGCAAAGTCCAAAGAACGGCTTGCTTGTGCATCGGCGGGGCTCTCCGTACTACCCCCTCTGCTGCACTTGATATCCTGTTTCATCTGACACCCATTGACGTTTTCAGCAGGCAAACGGCAGCCTCTGCAGCCGTACGCCTCAAAGCTATTTCACAATGGACCAGCAAAACTACTGGCCATGCTGCTATCTTGAACACCATTAAGAACCTTCACGAAAACATCGACTACACCACACCAGAACTGCGGTTTGATAAAAACTTCCAGGTCTACATTCCTACTAGATTATTCTGGGAGGAGGATGCATTCCTGAATGATGAATCGATCCACTTTTACACGGATGGTTCCAAAACAGTGGACGGTGTTGGTGGTGGTGTCTTCTCAGATAGACTAAATCTTAGTCTCTCCTTCCGTCTTCCTGATCACTGTAGCGTTTTTCAGGCGGAAATAATGGCGATAAAAGAAGTCTTATCTTGGCTAAGGGAAAACGTGATATCTGCTAAAGATATCCGTATCTTCTCTGATAGTCAAGCTGCCATCAAGTGCCTGGAATCGGTCTCTACAAACTCTATAACAGCCCAAGACTGTCGTTCATCTCTTATAGAGATGGCGGAGCAGTTTAATATTCACCTCTGTTGGGTGCCGGGGCATAGGGACATCCCAGGTAACTGCAAGGCTGATGAACTCGCCAAACACGGAACTACAATACCTCTGCTTCCAATCAAGGATTCCATAGGTATTCCAATCGCTACTTGCAAACTCACAATTAAGCTGGATGCCATCGAAAGAACAAATCTCAGGTGGACAACCGGCTCAACATGTCTAGCGACAAAACAGATCTGGCCGAAGCTGGATCTAAAACGTTCTAAGCATATGATCTCCCTCGATAGGAAGCATATCAGTGCTATAATAGGTGTCATCACGGGACACTGCCTTATTGGCAGGCATGCAAAAAGGCTTGGCGTATTATGCAACGATTTTTGCAGAAGCTGCTTTGACGAGGAGGAAGAAGAAACTATTCTTCATCTTCTCTGTACTTGTCCAGCGCTCTCACAAAGACGAAAACTCCACTTAGGAGCGTTCTACTTCAATGATCTGAACGATCTCACAAAGATAGATATTCGTAATCTCCTGCGCTTCATTAGAAGCTCCAACTGGTTCAACGAGTAGGAAGAATAAGTATAGATTCATGTGGTATCACAAGGGACCTGATGAATGGTCTAAGTGTGTCGGATAGCCGACAGCCACTTCAACCTAACCTAACCTATATCCTGATTTCAGGAAAGAAGTTTGGTACAAAAAATATCCGCAATAATTTCTTTTTGTTACCAGTTATTCCTTTTTAAGTGTTTAGTATAGTTATTTAATAAAAAGTTGAAACTGAAATGAAATATTTGCATGTCAAAATAAAATTGTTCGTAAAGATTTTCAATTTCAACTTTGCTGTCTAGTCGGCACGTGTTAACATCATCCCAGGAGCAAAATATTTTGCATCGAAGTTAGTATTGGTATTAAGAAAAAAAAAAAAAAAAAAATAAAGGGTATGCGTAAAAAAATTAAAAAAAAAAAAATTATTTTGTATCCCATAACCCATATAAGGGACACCCTAATATGTGTGCATGAGAATGAATTCCAATGGAAAGAGAACGTGGTTTAGTGGACTGTAGATGGGAAGTGGACTGTGAAGGTGAACTGTGAAGTCTCGAATATGGATGGAGTGTAGTAGCGGCGTGTGAATGAACATGAGTAGAATTCGAATTGGAATCGATTAAGAGAACACACCAATAAGAATGAAAAATTGTTAAACGAGGCGTATACTTTATATAGTGATTGACTGTTTTTCTGCAAATATCTTTCAAAGTTTTAACTTTTCTTAACTAAAAAAAATCTGAATACATTTTTTTGTAAATCAAAAAATAAGCAATTTTTGTACGAATGATATAATTTTTTCACCAAGTTACTAATTAATCTAAAACCTGTCGATGTATCGCTACAAATGAAATAACAACTGATCGAAAGTGGCGACAAAATTCTTCCTCGCTGGAATAAGGAACAATCTTCTCCATGTAATTCTTAATGCAGTGTCGCTCTTTCTTCTTTTCGAATGCTTGAAGTCAATCAGTACAAACTTTTCCACGTACTCGGATTCATCAAAATGTAGTTCGATTAATTCCATATCACTTTCTTCGCCAGCAACTAATTTTCTTAGTAAATTAACAAATTCCTCGAGTTTATCAGACATTCGACTTTTTGTACCATTTTTTTAATATTTGAATTATGTATCTGTCATTTTTCATAAATTACTACAAAAGCGTTCCCTTACTTTTTCATAAGCATCTCTCTCTCTCTCTCTGAGAGAATTTATCCCCACCTCTATTTTGACAGTTATTTCCATTCTTACTACAAAAGTAAAGGAACAGATCTAATGTAATTTGTGCAAATTGACAGCTGCCTGTCAAATGAATAAAAATTATTTTTTTATTTTGTCCCGGGAGAAATTATAAATCCCATATTTTCAATATTTTTGCCATTCGTCCCGTCGAGCTGCGAACAAAATCTGGTAACCAACCCTAGTTTTGAATAAAGTGTTTAATTTTCGTAAGGTTCCATCAATCGGAAACAAAACATATTTTTCTGTTTCGCTTTGTGTTACTATAATGCTGTGTAATCTGCCCCATTAGAATGCATCGGCAGATCGACTGCAGACCACATTTTCACACTGAGGCAAATCCTGGAAAAGGCGAACGAATTTCAAGTCATGAACAACGTAGCAAAGGAAGAACCCGGCCTACGTTGGCGTTTCCATTTACAAGAAGACCTCAACTATAACTTGACTGCGTACCATGAGCATGACCATTTCAGTTGAGGCCTGGGCTGCTGAGTCGTCACTCGTCAGCAGTATTCTAAGTAAAGACGCAAGGGATCCAGCGAAGTACCTAATGTACTGAGAGGCTGGTGTAAAAGGCGCCATCGTCTTAATGGTGTGTTATCACCAATCGGTTCAGATCTTGACTTATAAGTTCCTGCTGCATCTATTTACACTTTGATTTTCTACTCCATGCTTAAGTTGAACAGCAAATCAGTTGGATTGGAAGTATCAAAATTGTCAGCTTCTCAACTCAGGCGTTCAGAGCATATAAATGAAGGTTACCGTATATCAATAATCGTCTAGATATATCGAAACATCGATGACTATAATTTATATATTAATACGGAATTGCCTATAACGTGTTTCCACCCATTTTTGCTATTACTTATACGTCACATAAATATGCCAACACTTTATATATTTGGGTAGGGGACAATACATAGAAGTGCACAATACAAAAATTTTCCACACATTATGAATTACAGGAGGTAAATTTAAGCGAATTGGATGAAATTACAACAACAACAACATTGCACCTACGTAAAACGTGATAAACGTGAAATGCAGTTCTATAGACATTCGTTTGTAGTTGTTTTTAGTGAAATTCTTTTCGTTTGTACTTCAACCGTTAGAAAGTTAGATCCATTTGAACAAAAAAAAAAATCGCAATCCTTTAAAACCGTGTTATCTCTGAAACCGCAGCAAGCAATGTGATAAAATTTCTAAAATTCAAATTGTACCAATCGGTCTAACGGTTTATGATTTAAGGTCCTCATAACTCTAATGCGAGAAACAGATTAACACGGCGACAGCAACAGCAACAGCAACAGCGAATTAAGAATTGGCTCTTACGTTGATGTCGCTGTCGATGTTGCTGTGCCAATGTGTTCAAAGTAATCAAAATACATTGGTTCTAAGTTCGCTGTTGCTGTTGCTGTTGCTGTTGCTGTGTTAATCTGTTTCTCGCATAAAACTGTTGAACTACAAACGATGAAACTTTGCATATCTATTCTATGCACACTTTTCTGCCTGTGATATAAAATAGAAGACAGCCCGCATTACTGTACACTTTTTATTCGCAATTTAAGGGAAGCCTGAAATTGTTTCGATTGCCTATTTTCAAGCGCTCCGATATTTCCCCTTCATTTCATGGAATAAATCACTTCTGTTTCGAAGCATTCGTGAAGGAGCATAAAAAGGAATCAAGGAAAGCAATTCCATAGAAAATATTCGATTATCTAAAATATCTTTTACGAATAGTATACATTGCACTTGCCAACGACATTTGAGCGTTTTCAAATTTATGAGAGAGCACCTTGACTTATAGTCAGGTAGGGACCCATCCCAGTTAAATTTTCTCAGGGCATAGTTAGTAAATCTTTTTTGAATCCTTTCTATTCTCATAATACTATTTTCATAAAATGGTGACCAAACTACACAACAATACTCTAAAACTGGTAAAACTAAAGACATAAACAAGGTTTTAAGCATATACGCATCCTTAAAATCAGTAGAATTTCGTTTTAAGAACCCTAACAAAGAATTACTTCTTGATACCACATAATCAGTGTGTGTGCTAAAGTCCAACTTTAAGTCAAAATGGACTCCCAGGTCTTTTATAGTGCTGACTCTTAAAAGGCTAAAATTATGGAATTTGTATTCGAAATTTATAAGAGATGGAGATCTTGTAAGACTAAATATTTTACATTTTGAATAGTTCAGCTCCAGGCGATTGTAACTACACCAATTTACAAAATTTGTTATGTCTAACTGTAAAAATAGACAGTCTGTAAGTGAAGACTTTGAAATAAAAATGTTTACATCATTCATCATCTGCGTACCTACATCAAAATGTTACAATATCGTTATACAGCAGGTAGGTCATTTGTGAAAATAATGAATAGCAGAGGCCCAAATAGCTTCCTTGTGGAAGACCCGATAAGACTTCCATAGTGTTTGAGGTGCAGTCATCTATCTTTTCAATCTGCTTTCTATTGGATAGATATGATTTTAACCATTTGGTTAAATCTTTATTAAACCCCAACCTTGTTAACTTTTGTAGTAGAAGACCATGATGAGCCCGGTCAAATGCTTTAACAAAGTCGGTATAGATGACATCAACTTGCTTACCCTTTTCTATTCGATTGCATTGAAATTTGTAAAAAGGCTTACATTTGTGCAAGTCGATCTACCTTTCAAAAATCCATGTTGGGAAGAGGATCATGATTCCTTAACAGAAAAGTAAAGCCTTTGAGTAATCATTTTTTCAAACAGCTTAGGTACCGCAGATAGTTTAGAAATAGGTCTATAACAGCAGCGTCGCGTGAATTATTTAGATGGGTGTGCAAATTCTTTAAAATTATACATTTTTTTAGAAATATCAATTAATTGCCTGAAAACACGTCCCATTTATTGTTTTCTCAATAATTTTTTTTTTTTTTTTTTTTTTTTTTTTTGATATCTTATTTTTAGGTATGCCAATGGGAAATCCACTTTCTCCCACCATTGCCAACATAATCTTGGACCACCTACTTGACAGCGCAACAGAAGAACTGGAAAAAAATAACGTTAAAATAAAATTTCTAGTAAAATACGTGGACGACATTTTTGCAATTATTAAAAAACAAGACAAAACTTTAATTCTTGACGTACTAAATAAATATCACCCTAAGTTACAATTCACTTCCGAAGAGGAAACAAACAAAAATTTACCATATTTGGACGTGAAACTGACTAGATGTAATAATCTTATAAAGATAAACTGGTATTCAAAACCGCAATCCTCAGGACGAATGATAAATTTCAACTCGACACAACCCAACAAACAAAAAATAAACACAGCCAAAAACCTGATAAATAAAATTCTTGACATTTGCGACACAGAATTCCAACAAGAGAACATCAGAAAAATCAGGAATATTATGAGAAAAAACAACTACCCAAACAATATTATCAACAACCTCATACAGGAGAAAATATCACGGAAAACAAACAACATCCCACAAAAATCAAACAAGGAAGACGGCAACCCTCAAATATTCCACAGTGTCACATACATACCAAAACTAACCGAGAACAGAAACCTACATGCAACGATCAAAAAAGAGAATGCAGCATACGCGCATAAGTCGAATTCAACACTAAGGAGAATATTCACAAACACAAAATCAAAAATTGACAAAGCGAAACAGAACAACGTTGTCTACCAAATAAATTGTAAAGGTAAAGAGAACCAAACTTGTAACAAGGTATATGTGGGTACCACAAAAAGAGCTCTCGAAACGAGAGTAGCAGAACACAGAGGCAGAGCGGACATAAACAAAGGGAAAATAGCTGCCACGGCTCTATCACAGCATATGATCGACAATGGACATATACCGGACTACGAAAACATACAAATACTTGACAAAGAAAAGAGAACGAAAAGGAGGTATACACTGGAAAATTTGAGGATACAAGAGAGAAGAAGAACAGCCATGAACACAAAAGAAGACTTGGACAATATCAGCACAAGTTACTTGGTTGCCATTAAAGCTTTATAATCAAACTGTGATATTTTATTTTAGTGATGTCTTCAGTGTTATTTATTATTATTATTTATTTAGTTATCGTGTTTATGTTCTGTGGAGTCATAAACATGTTAAAATATAAAATAAAAACAAAAATCCGATGTAAGAAATTTATAATGTAATAGTACTAAAAAAAATTTTCTCATAAATGTATGTATGTTGTGTTTTTTAAGGTATTAAATAAACGAATACCCCTGAAGATGTTGGCAAAAAACCGACGAAACGTAGGGTGCAATGATGGATTAAAAGTGTTTTAATTGCATCTAAAACAATAAGACCATTAAGCTGAAATTTCAATAATAAAAAAAAATGTATTTTCAACAGCTTTTTACAATAAAAAAAATATTTTTTTGCCTTTTATACTTCAAATTCATCTGAATGTATGTTTTGGCCTATCCTAGCACATTATATAACATAAAATGTAACTCTCTTTTTAGTAAGGAATTTCGAGCCTAAAGCCTAAATATATCTCAGAAAATAATAAAAATCTTTTTTTTTTTAAATAATGAATTTTATTTTTACTGAACATTAAAGTATAAGTCTTCAGAAAAAAACAAAACAAAGTAATATCAACAGTAACTACAGTGGGTGAATTTTTTTTGCCGTTTAATGTCCACTATAGATAAGCTATAAATCCTTCACCACACGTCTGAATTAATTAGCCCATGTATCAAAGGGCATGGTAGTGGCCAGCCAAGTTCTGGTACTACACCCTTTTAACAGGAACAAACTCAGGCTATTTTGACCCACCTCTGTCTTTAGTACCAATGAAGTCAGAAACTTCGAATTCGGAATATTTGCTAAGCTGATCAAGCACAAGCGCCTCAGAAAACTTTTTAGCATTAGTTTAGTGGTTCCTGAAATAGAGGGCTTCAACAATAACAAAAACCGTAAGTGACTGACTGACAGATCATCAAAATTATGGAGTACTCCCCGACATCGTGGAATCTTGTAATTTTGCACAACGGTATGTCCTGTGGTGCAAGCAAAGGAATAAATCAAATTTGAGGTTTCTCTATAAGGGGACGTGGTATCCACCCACTTTCTCAGAACTATTGTCAATTATAAGGACTTCCGATTGCTGTAGAATAATGACATTTGGTTGATCGGTAGAGCTCGAATTTTTTTTCATTCGACGTGTTTGCCTACCGTCATTTTGAAAATATATATCGACTTCAAAGTTCATGACTTTTCTAAGAACTTATTACTGACTCAAATTTGGTGGGCTTACTTGCCAAGTTTTCTTTTTACCACGCCAAACTCGAAAGGTTTTAAAAAATTGATCAGTGAACCCACCAAATTTTAGTCAGTAATGATTAAATAATAAATTTCTCTCTTAATTTGTAGTTATTTCAGTATTGTTCTACTTTAAATATTTCGTATTAAACCTTAATACATTAAGAACATGGTGTACTTTTAGATCTCGGTACTTTTCAAGGCTGACTTTGTTACAAACATAGAGGTTTTTATATAGAAGAACTCTCTCTCTGGCTCTTTTTTTAATATGCGTGGGAAAGTGGTTTGAAACATCTTAAGCTTCGATGCACTGTGTATAAGCTTAATATACACGAATGACTAAAATCACAGAGCAAATATCCAAAAATACTAAAATCCAAAAAAATGCTAAAACAGCATCTGGCATTTTTCTTTTTTAAAAAAATGCTTTCAAGTTTTCGAAAATGCTAGATCTAGCATTAAAAATGCCAGAATGGCATCACTGCAGAAAACCTTCGCACGAGTTCACTACAAGTTCATCAAAGTAAAGCGATTTAAGTACGGCGGCGTGCGGGTGACGAATGACGATGGGGATGAATACTGGAGAAATCTTGTAGAGGGATATAGTTTGGAGTTGGATGAATTTATTTGATGAAATCAACAGAATGGTGCACAGCGAGTTTTTGTACGAGTTAATTTTTTTTTTCTCAGCGGTGAAGGAATTTTGAAAGAAGATTTAAAATTTATAAAGGTTGAATGTGAATCTGAATAGGTATGGTGTAGGCTGTAGCTGTTGGCTGTGTTATGGAGGTTTTATGGGTTATGGAATTGTGCATTTATTTGTGTGTAATTATTATTACACAGTGTTTGATGAGGGACTTATTTTCGTTAGATCAGGGTGTGCAATGCACACCTTGCACACCCTGACGAGACGCCACTGGTCTATAATTTTTACTAGATGTTTAAGACCACTTTTGTATTAGGATCAATGAAAGAAATTTTCCATTCATCCAGGAAAGCACCAGTAGAAAGAGATGTATTAAAATTACGAGATAGAACATAACATAAAGAAATTGAACATTTTGATAGTAAAATAGGAGGAATCAAATCCAAACCCGCTTTTTTGTCGTATCAATATCAATTAAGCTTTGTTCGGAAAAGCTTACTAATGAAAAGTCAATTAAAGGATTTATATTTGGATATAGCTCACTAGTATCCACAATCCGGTCACTATTATATGAAGTTTGAAAGAATTTTGCAAGGAGATTACATGAAGATTGAATATTGTCTGATTTTTGACTTTCATATTCCATATTTTGGGGAAACGATAAAACTTTTCTCTTGGAATTCAAAAACACCCAGAACGATTTGGAATTTGTTTTTGTATTTGATTCAGTATTATTTATATTATTGTCTATGCAGAAACTTGTTTAAAAAATCAAATTCTTTCCTTAACTGAAAAAATCTAACACGATCTTCGAAAACATTTGTTGATTTATAACGCTTAAATGCCTTATTCTTGGCATTTTCCAAGTTTTTAATCCTTGAGTTAAATCAAGGGAGATTAAACATTCTTTTCTTGACTGAAGTAGGAACAAAACGTTCTATGCCTTCAAACACAATAGTTTTAAAAAGAGAATGAATATCTTCTAAGGATTTACTCTCCAAGGAATCCTTCCAATTGACAACATTGAAGAAGCTATTGAGCGCAATAAAATCTGCCCTTGCATATTTATAAATTTTAAGTTCATTTTTAGGTAAAACAGAAGGATAGTCATAATATTCGAATGTCAAACAGACAGCTATATGATGAATCGAATTGTTTAGAAGAGGGAAATTCGAAGTTTCCAAGTAGTATTTGAACTCATTGTTTATGAACACTAGATCTAAAATTCTTCCCAAAATATTTTTTATATTATAAATTTGAAAAAGCCCCATAGCAGAGAATGAATCAACGATTAACATCTCCATATCACTTTTCGCATTAAAAGGGATCAAAATTTGAACATCTTCCATGTAGCACCAGTCGGTGCCACCAACGTTAAAATAGCCAAGTATACACGGAGATTGGTTTATCTTTAATTCATTCACTATCGCTTGAGCATTAGAAATGTGATTAGAATATAGATCTATTTCACTCAAAGGGCGGATGTAACTAGCAATAAAAAATAAGTCTTTAACTTCAGCAGAATCTTTTGAACTAACACAAACACATAGTTGATCAATTTCATCCGCATCATTCAATAATTTGCGAGAACTGTTAAAAGTTGAACGGACGGCAATCATTACACAGCCTCCACGTTTCCACCCTGTATTTATTGAGCGATCTTTGCGATGTACACTGAACGATGAATCAAAAAGCTCAGAAGATATGAAATTTGAGTTTAGCCATGTCTCAATTATGATGATAACATCATACTCATGCAAAGAAGAAGACAAGAAGAGCTGGTTATTTTGAGTCCACAAACCACCACGTAGTCGCAGTAGCTTAGTGGTTAGTGTGTTGGACTGCTATGCGGGGGTCCCAGGTTCGAATCCCGCAAAAACCCAATTCCGACTTAGGGTTTTTTTCCGCTGCGCTACCTCTCGCGAACGTCTAACAAACATCCGAGAGTATAAATGTCTTGAAAGAGCTTCTCAATAAGCCGTTTGGAGTCGACATAAAATTGTAGATCCCTTCCATTCGTTCCAAAAATGAGAAACTCACACAAAACGAATGGTTGTGAGAAGCTAGGCCTAGGGTCTCTCCGGACCTGTTGCGCCAACTATTTTTTTTTTTAAACCACCAGCATTATGAAAAAATACTCTAATCTCTGATAATTTTTTTTTACGTTTTGGATTGATTATTTTATCTTGCTGTTGTCTCCCTTCTTCGGAAAATTTACAAATTTCTTAATTTGTATATGTTTAGGCCATATTGACGCATCCAAAGCAGCATCCAAATTGCTTACAGGATGAAGTTAACTTGAAGTTAACAAAGCGTAGTGAAGAAGAATCAGTTTCTTTTTTAATAAGCTTAGAACAGCGCATAGCACCTTTCGAGATATTCAACTTAATTGAAACATAATCAATAACATTTTCCTCTGATACATTACTATCTAAACGGGTAGTATGTAGAAACCGTAGGCGAGGCACAGATTCAATGTGATTTCACCCTCTGCAGCAGCGGCGGTCCCAAACATTACATTGTTGGAGCGATGAGCTTTGGAATTTTTTATTAGTTCAGCGCCCTTCCTTAACGTAGTACCAGGACCAGCAGCAACATTGGCAACACCTTGAGTGGGAAGAACATTTTTCTCAGCTGCACCATCATCAACATCCACAAGAGCAACATCAATACAAGCAACATTTTCACGATCAACAACAACAACTTCATTACCAGCTGTATCATTAGAGTTTATCAAATCAGTTGATAGGAGTGTTAAGCTATCGTCATCATCAGTTCTGTCAGTATCAGCGGACAGAGACGATGAACCAGCGGCAGTTTTTGTAATTCCCGTAGATGTCGAGGCTTTCACATTGTAAGCAGCTCCAGCAAGATCGTCACTCTGTGTTAAAGAGTTGGGCTTGCTTGTTAATTTTGCGTTTTGCTTAGACAAAGGAACCGGTTTTTTATTTTTCATTGCGAGTTTCCTATCAATACTCTTAAGCACAGAAGATGAAGATGGTTGATGGTGTATTTTTATTCAAAGGCGAGTGAAGAAAGCGAGGAGAAACGGAATTGTTTTTTTTCTTTAATGAGCTGTAATTGTTTATTGTTGTTGGTTTGTTCAACAGCCGCCGGTGCCTTAGTTTGAGAGCGTGTTAGGCTAATTGCACACACACCGATTTTGGACGGTCGATTTTATGCCGGTCGTCCAAATTCCAATAGTGAACCACATGTGGGAATGGGACCTGGCACACACGCCGACCGCTGATCGGTGTCGGCAAAATGCCGGTGAGCAGCCGTCCACTGCCACTGTCACTGTATCACCGGCAGTATCGGGAAGTAGTGGCGTACCGCGTACGTGATTAAATACAGGCTTGCACACACACCGATTTTTTGCTGACCATTCCATTCGACTGCTCTCGCTTCATTCAGTGTGTGAAAAGCGACACACGATCACGACAACAAAGCAACTGATTGTTAGACCGGTAAAAATCCGGTGAGTGTGCTAGCACCCTGCTACCGGTAAAATGTCGGCCGATTTTATACTGGCCGTCCAAAATCGGTGTGTGTGCAATTAGCCTTAGGCGCGGCGGTTTCACAAGTTTATCGAACTCCGATTTATTATCAACAAAGAAACGATAAAGGTCTTTGATTTTTGGTATACATACTTCGCAAGAGAGAAATGTCTTTGCATGAACTACACTTCCAAAAAGTATTTTCATTTGATTGAAGCACAGGACGCATATTTTCATTTACTTTAGTGCATTTAAAATGAAAACCAGATTGTCAAACTCCGCACAAAATCAAGTCGTTCTTGGATGTTAACAAATTACAGAGAGTACATTGGGTAACTATATTGAAAGTTTAAACTGAATATATCTGACACTATCAGCACGCGTTCATGTAAATTAAATAGAGTCACACGTGGACGAAGTCGCGTGTTTGAGACACTATTGCAGTCGTGTCACGATGCAGACAATATGATGGTAAGAAGAATTGGTCGAATTTCGACCACTTCTTCGATCCCTTCAATTCGTTCCAAAAATGAAAAACTCGTACATAACGAATTGTTGTGAGAAAGCTAGGTCCCTCCGGACCTGTTGCGCCAGCTATTTATTTTGTTAAGCTCTTAAGCTCGTAATTTTTGCACTCGGTTTCTAGTTTTGGAGGTCTATTGTTTCGATGATAATTGTCTGAACAGTTACGAAATGAATGCCCTGGCTTTTGGTACATACCAGCGTCTACCACCTTCTACAAAAATCTGCTGACACTCACATTTTTGTTGTTTTCCATTGGTTTCACTCGGGGATCCACTCATTCTGTAATCCAATGGAACAAGAAAACTGCTTCTGATTGCATCCACAAAAGTATTGGTGAAATGCCAAATAATAATCTACGGCAGCTGTCAGCTGACTTCTATAAAATAGAAGCGAAGCGAAATTCTCTTCTCAGAAGTTTTTTTTCGTGCCAATGGAACAGTTTCAGAACCGACATTTTTGATTGCGGACTCTCCCGGACGCTTCTTTTTGCCCAATGGAACACGACATTAATTTAGACTCCTAAAAGGAGAGTAAGTGCAAGAGTAACGTCTTCCCTTTAAAACATAACCCGTCTGTCTCAATAAAATCGAATAGGTAGCCGCCACCCTCACCTTTTACCACTTCGTCACCTCCACACACTCCTTTGAAGTCTGAGTATGTGCTTAGAATTTTCAAAAGTGCCAAGAGGTAAAAAAAAACACATCAGCACATCAAACCCAAGTAAGTACCTACATCACTCGGTCTCCACTGTCCGCCAAAAGTACACACATTACTCACAATTAATGTGCTTTCAATTGGCAAGCACCTCGAACATTCGCCCCGATCACATTCAGTCCCATCAGGTGTGTAAAAATAAATCCTCGAAAATGCCATCTAAATTGTCAATTAAAAGCCAAGACAAATGGGTAGAGAAAGTTGCACAGATTTTCTGAATAATACTGTCTGGCATTATTCCCAAAAAGGATTCAAATGGCTTGAACTCGTAAAGTCGTTAGTTATGTTCTTTTTTACTGTTTTTCATTGCCCTTTGCTTTTGTTTTTATATATTTGCACCGTCGTCCGGGAATTAATAAAGCAACAGCTAGCATTATGGAATATTTAGGAGTACTTTTTCAAAGAATGTCCTTGTGCGGGATTATTAAGTGAATAAATGTTGGAAGCTCGTAAACTGGTGGCAATTAAAACAGAAAATGTCTGGTCCCTTATAAGTCCTACACACGTCTCAATGGGCGATTGTACACAAAGTCGATTATAAGCTGTTCACAGGACTTACCAGTTTGAGTGCTTGAGTCGAAGAATGTGCTCGTGGTCTCGACGGTCATTGTTCCAATGGTGCCGTCAATGATTTGTGCCGATGAGTCTCGCCTCCCACGGTACCTGCTTGAGTGAGAAAAAATAAAAAACAATTTAAACGTCACTCAGACAAGAGTCAATCTTCGATACGAACCTGCACACATCGTCGCTCTGCGAACTCTGTCGCCGGAAGTTCCTGCAGCGGATCATCTCCTCGGTGGTGGATTGACGCCGAAAGCCCCGTGCGATAAGGATTTCCTCTGTGGTGGACTGGCGCCGGATAGCTGGCCGTGAGTTGTTTTCATTGGATGTTGGTGGTGGGCGTGCACAGGGACTCGGATCGCGTGATGAGCAGCAACTGCTTGAGTCGGGAGAGCGCGATGCTCTAGCTGTTGACGATGATTGACGGCGTAGCGTGCGGGTTCTTCTGCGGGGGCTGCCCTCGCGGTCGTGACTGCGGTCTGGAGACAAATGGGTCCTTGAGTCGCGACGTCCCCTGGACGCACTGTCTGGACTCAGGCTGTCACGACGAGCGCGTCGTTCGCAGTCCTCGGGTGGATCAGGGCTCAAAGCTGGTTGGGATCCACGGCGGCTGTTACCGCCTGGAATGCACGACTCATCAAATGCTGTTGCCTGACGTTGAAGGCGTTGCAGTCTCGGAGTTCTCTCGGGACTGACGACTTTGGAGTCACGCCGGTTGACACGGCCGCACTGAGTGGTCGAGTCGCGACGACCCTTAGGAGCTGTGGGACTAGTGGCGGGCGGTGTCACCGAACTGGTGATTATTGTCGGTGGTGGTAGAGCCTGACAAGCGGTGTCGACCTGATAGGGAGCCGAATCAGAAGCCGTGGAGCTGGTTGACGGGCGTTGCTCTTGTCTGAAGTTAGGAAACTCTGGAGCAGCTAGCGAGTCGCGGCGCTTTTTGGTTGCGCCCACTACTTTTGGAGGCGGTGGTGTTGTAGCTCGACCAACGGTGCTATCACGACGGCCCGAGCGATAGCTGTCACCGGATCCGCGACGAGAACCCTGCGAAAGGGAGAATATACGTACTTGTTACACTGATTCATGCGCATGTCACTTACATTTCTAGTGCCTTCCACGGATATCGCTGGTGGCTGCTCCTCCTTTTCTCCAGGACTCTCCCGCCTGTTCCAATTCTTGACAAACTCCGTGGTGTGGGATGAGTCCCTTCGAGATCGCATGCTTCGTATCCCAGAATCAGCACTAGATTCGCGTCGCTTTTTCAGTGGAGGATTGTGACAGGTACCGGTGCCGGTGCCCGCATCGGTTGTAGATGTCCGCCATGGCAAACTACGGGCCAGGTCTGCTAGGGTCTCGCGGCGATTTAGTGGAGCCTTGGTAGTGCGCTTCGATCCACCACTTCCCCATTCGCGCAGAATGTCAGTGAGTTGAGCCAATGAGCTTCGGCGCCGACGTTGCAGGCCTAATGCGAAGAGATTAGAAAGACATTTAGAAGGCACGGGCTTTCGAAAGTAGAAAAATTTACCTGGTGGCGGTGAAGTACTAGGAGGAGTGTTTATTTGAGCTGCCGAGTCCCTTCGTCCGCCTAAGCGCTGACGAATTGTCGACTCCTCCAACTGCAGGGCAAAGATAATTTTTAATTCCATTGACAGCCAGAGATTGATGATAGAACTTACCTGCTCCCGAACCAAATCGTCCCAGCCATTCCCACCCTGCCACACTAAGCCGACTTGATGCGACATAATGGGCAAGTTGCATACAAAGCATACTGCTGACATAGTCCTGAAATTGTATGGATTGATTTTATTAAAAGGGACGGTTTTTTAGTGGTCACGGTGTCAACATTACGAGGAAGAGGAAACTTCAAGAACAATTTTTTTTTTTCCGAAAATTAATGCCTGAGTTAAAAGCAGTGATCAGTGATCACTGATCATGGTAACTATGCGAGGGTTGGAGAATTGTAAATTTCTGAGCCCTAGACCTGCCATAAATTAAGTAATATTCGGTAAACTATCGAATCGGATCTTGTAGAAAATTCCCCTTCTTTTGCGTCCAAATTAACGCCAGTCTGATCTATGAATGGTTAGACTGAGACTGAAAGACTCTCTTGCTGCTGGGCGCCCTTTTTCTGTCCAAATCCGCCTTTTGTCCCTTGAAGTACTTTATTTCGAGACCGTATGATGTATAAAAAGAACCATTTTATTCGATTCAAGTGTGTTCGTAAGGAAATAATTCTGACGTCTTGTGAGTTTGCATAATTTTTTTTTTTTTTTGCGTGACGATTTTCAAAAATGCTAGTAATAATTCGAATGTACTCGTAGCCTTGTGTCAAAAATTCAAGTCAATCGACAAGCTGAATTTTTGTATGTACGGATGACAATACTGGGGTACATTATGAATCTGCTGAGGCAACTATAGTGCACCTAATAATTTAAAGACACTAATTTTAGCTTGTAAACAAAGATTTTTCATATATTTCGAAGTTGGAATCAATACGTCTGTAAGGAAAACATTTTCTTTTTTGTTAATATGAACAAAGCAAATGCTAGTTTTTATTCATACGACCCATTTTATTTTTAAGAAAGGGATACCAACAAAATTTTGAGAAAATTTGTCCTTGGCTTTGAGAATGGAGCCAAAGCTAAAATACTTGAGCCAAATTATCCAATTGGCTACTTCGGCACAATGCTGTTTGAGACCCATTTTTCGAGTTAATAAATTTATACTGCTCGCATTTAGGAGCAAGATTTTAAAGCAAAAATCACTTACTCTTTCCTTGTGTATGGCCAATCCGCAATCCTATTGCCGCTGTCACTTAGACTTTTTTATAACTCTGTCACTTTTTCTCCACTTTGTGTACGACTTTTCCTACGACAGCCACATAATACGAACTGTCAACTTAGCATTCAGTCAGGAAATTCTTGACTAAATTCGTCGGCTACGCATCTATAAACGTCAACTAAGGAAACTGTGCATATCCCAATCAAAACTGAGGCACATCTCAGTCAGCCAGCTGTCAGGCAACTGTCAGCCAACTGTCATTCAGCTATCAGACTTCCTAAATTAGGTATTCTAGATGAGACATTTTCGTGACAGCCACAGCAGTCAAAATTCAATAGTAAAACGGATAGAGAGGTGTCATTCTCCGGAAGCTGGCGGTCTACGTCCACTTTAACTCCAATTCTCACGTTTTCTTCGCACAATTTCCTGACAAGGCCACTGTTCTGCATATTTCTTAAGAATTTTCTCAACCCTTTATAATTATTTGACTTCTGTTTAATGTAAGTAGGTACTAGGTACTTATTAAAATTCCGATAAGTGATTATTCTATAAATCACCCTTGAAGTCTCCTCAGTTCCAAATTCATGTTGACACAAAAGCACAGTGCACAAGTACTTAATCATAATAATCTACAAAACAGCATGCAGATAACGTACATCATAATAAAAAACCATAACAAGCACAAGGGAATAGATAAGAGAATGTGTGAAAAGAAAACTAAAGTCAATCCGTAGCTATGACGCTATGAGTGATGGTAGGTATAATATAACAGATGTTTAACGGTAGTGACAGTAGGAGATAAAGTAGTAAAATAAGTTGTTGAGTCCTTAGGAGGTAAGTCAACGCCAGTTGGTATATTTTTATATTTTTTTATTTTTTTTTGAACAACATCTTAGTGCAAAAATAAGACGCTTCTAACCTTCTTATTAAAGATTCACACCACTACCCAGTCGAATGGTATAAAATTAAAAGAGTGAGAATGTAAAAGCTCAATAAAAGTTCAAACAAGACAAAAAGTAACAAACTCAAAATTGCATCAAATATAACCGCAAAACATAACAAAAGGTAGAAAACAATTTCAAAAAGAGAGAAGAGAGACCAAATAGGAAAGCTTTTAGTAAAGAGCGGTGACTGGTGAAGCATAACCCTAGGCAACAACCATACTGTGCTTTTCACCACATTCCATTAGTGACGTAGATGTGTGTACTAAAACTGAGATGGTATAGAAAAAGCAACTTAGGCAAAGGTTTAGAACAATAATGGTAACAAAGAAACGAAAGAAAATCCATCAACTCAAACCAAAGGATTATAACTGAAATAACTGAAAGCCTTTCTAACTTTTTGCGTATCGTGGTCGTTGTTGGCACATCCATGGACCTGTATTGCCGAAGTTTTGACATGGTTCATATCTGTAGTTGAAGCTTGTTACATTGCAATCAGGTTATAAAGTTTTTTTTTTTTTTTTTGTAACAGGATTTGGGATAATTTTATTTGTGTGTATCCTCGATGAAAACTCGTTTTTGTTCGTGTTTTGCGAAAAAACACTGTTTGAATACGGTGGGATTAGTTGTGTTGTTGGGGTTTTTTTTTTTTTTTTTATGTGCAGCGCTGTAAACATGTTATTAAATTTTGTTAAAAACAAGTAGACGCATAATATATGTTTGTTAATTTTATAATTTTAAAAATATATGACAATGTGAATAAAATAAATAAACAAATTTCGGTTGGGGGGACATCGTTTATGTCTAACACTTAGCATGCATTAAAATTATATTCTTACTAGCTATAACATTGAGTTGCCACTTTAAAGGCTTTTTTTTTTGTATAGATATTATTTCGTTTTGTGATAGGTATATTTCAAACAAATTGGTTGTAAAGCGGCCCATAGACACCACAATTGTGTCTGCACCGTAGTCGGTGTACAGAAATGTGTGCTGTGTGTTGGCTGGTAGGTACGCCGATTTTCGGTGTCAAACACTTTTGGCACAAAGTTATGGTAATGACATTGCTGCCGAAGTGTGATTTCGGGCATATAAGGTCTGAATAAGACGCCATCTAGGAGTGAAAATGTCAGCTAGCCTTAAGGTTCGTGTAGTCTTCTGGTAAAATGGCAAACTAAAGTCTATACTTATGGTGAAAAAAAAATTGCTAACAAAACAGCAATGTGCCGTAGGTACTAATAATTATTACATTAATAATTAAGCACACAATTGCGAAATTCGTATGAAAAATATATCCACTGTGAATTACTTAAATTTAAAGTCGGAACCAAAAATGTTTATTGTCGCAGGAAAAAGTGTTGCCAATTCAAAAAATAAACTCCTAAAACCACACCCCATACAACTTAGAATTCTTCGAATAGTAACAGCATTGTCCAATGTCCACTCTTTCCTATAAATATTCCCCTGGTTGACAACAAAATAAAATAAAAAATAATTAACTAAATAGTGTAAACAATCCCGGCCGTCAGACCCTCATCACCATCAGGTTTTCAATATTTCTCGCAAGTTACTTCAATTTTTTTTTAAGCTTGAAACTTTAGTAGGTAAATCAATTTTCCATTTCGTCAGAAACGAACAAAAAAATAAAATCCCCAAATAGACAAACTGTCTTTTAGAGCCTTACCCTTTTGTCTCCTTCCTATCTAACCCATTTCCTCGACAACTTCCGATGGATCCTTTCAAATCCCTATCGATTAAAGTACCTAAACAATAATGTTCGTTGTTTGCACAGTGCCATGAAAAATGATGGAGGACAGACAAGAATAAAAAAAAAAAATCAATGGGTTCTGGAAACGCATTGAGGTTCCCCTTGATCATCGAGAGATGGTGATGCTAATGCCAATTTTCGTCAGTATTTGTTCACTTGGAACTGGCAGAAGGTTAACATTGTTCATGGCTTGTTTCAAAGTATTTGCTTTTTACATTTTAAGGTAGGTATGGTCAACAAAAGACCATAGGTACAAGATATAAAGGTTGCTTTTAAATAAAATATACAAACAATTATTAAATAAACAGGACAAGAGTTTATTGTATACTCTTGAATGATAGTTTGTAAGCAAATTCGTGCAAGTGCAATTAGGGATGTAAAAGGTTTAACTTTCGACCACGTTTTCGAGTACTTTCCAAAAGATGCGAATAATGGTGGCATGCCATTCTTCGTTGGCTTATCGACAGCGAAGAGTGACTTAAAAAACCTCCAAAAAGAAATATCCAAGTGGCGTTTAATGACACGACCTTAGTCTCTATTTGAATGGTCCAATTTTTAAGTTGGATTGGTGTAAGGCAGGCAATGCTGCGGTTGAAATAAAAAAGGGGAAGCTTTGAGTTAACCTTCCGCAGCATACGGGAGCCATACAAGTGCCATGAGTTGGTAGATAGAAAAAAAGAGGGGCATCGTAGATTACGAGGGTTAATTTTGAAGAAAATTGACTTGTAAATAGTGAGGTCGACAGAACCTGAGAGAAGTCGATGAATGAAGAGAATGTCTCCTACGTCCATGCATTGTTCAAGGGTATTTAAGTGCATGAGTTTGAGGCGGTCTTGATAGGGGGGTTAGACGATAGGGTCGTTCCAGAGTAAATCTCGAAGGGCAAATCGGAGAAAACGACGTTGAATAATCTCGATTCTGGATACTTGAACTCGCAGAAAAGGCGACCATACTTGACTGGCGTAATCGAGAAGAGGGCTAACAAAGGCAATCTATAGGGATCTAGTCACGTAAGGGTTGAAGAATTCTTTGGACCACCATTTGAAAAAATCGAGTGATGAGTTGGCTTTTAGAATTATCTCATCAATATGCGAACGGAAATTTAACTACGTATTGTAAAGAATACCAAGGTCGCGACGAGATTGTAAGAGGGATATGGGGTGACCAAGAAGATGGTATATTCGGGGAGGGGCTGGATGCACTTACGAGACAAGGTCAATTGGCGATGTTAAGCTCCAAACAATTTTTGAGGCACCAAATCGAAAAATTTTCGAGGTCTTGTTGAAGGAGACTAGAGTCTAGGGGTGAAAAAATGGTCTTGAAAAATTTGGTGTCGTCGGCGTAGAGGAAAAGGCAGGAGTGTTTGAAGACCCTCTCAAGATCGTTTATAGTGAGCATGAAGAGAAGCGAACCTAGATGGTTGCGTTATGGGACACCTGAGGTTGCCAAGAAAGGAGCCGAGAGGGCGAGAACGAGGTTTGTAATAATTGATCTGCCTTTAAGGAAATCATTTTGGTAAGGGTAGATAATGGACTTACAATGAAAGCTTGAGGCTTTGTACAAAATAGGTACTTCGAAGAGCTTGGGTATATGAGAAAGATTAGCAATAAGACGATAGTTGGTCACTTCGTTTTTTTACCCCTTTTATGTACGGGGCTATGAAAGAGGTCTTCCAAACGTGGGGAAATTCTCCAAGTGTAAGTAATAGACGAACAAAATAAGAAAGGGGGAGAGAAAGGTTAGAAGAACATATTTTAATGAATATGGCCGCGACAACGTCTGGGCCGGGTATCAATTCATCATTGAGATTCTGTAACTTATTTTCAATAACAGTAGGATCAAAGTTTTGAGAGAATAAAGAGACCAAAGGAGAAGTTTAGTAGATTTAGATTTTTAGATTAGATTAGATTAAATTTATTTCTGCACTTTAAAATTCATTACAAAATAAAGTTTACAAAATAAATTAGTTTGCATGGCATTGCCGTCTGCCTGATTGACAATGTATTTATATAATGTATGCAAATGAAAAGTATCTTGTAGCAAAATAAAATGAGTTAATATTACTATTTATCAAAAGCTGCCTGTTAATATTCTCACCCGATACTGTAGTGCAATTTTACAATATTTGAATAAATTAGGAACATTTACATCGTTGAGGAGTGTTATGACTTGATTATCAGATAGGGTATCGCTTCCCAAGATATTCCTTCTCGTTTCTTTCAATATTGGACACCTTCCAATGAAATGATGTGTGTCTTCCCTTTCTGCTAAGTTACACAAGCTGCATAGTTGCTGTAGATCTTCTCTGTGTGGTATATAATTAAGTTGGAGAAGTTCGCCCCGCAGTCTCAAGATCATCGCTATTTCATCAATACTACATTCATCTCTAAAATAATTTTTCTGCAACAAATTGTGGTTTAAGCGGCTGTAGATAGTTCGGTGTATGGATCCCTCAGCTTCCTCTTAGTACCGAGTCCTAGCTTGTTCATCGGTAACTTCAATGATTTTGTAGAGCTGGTTCTTCAAACACCTTTCGTCATCGTGATTAAGATCTATATTACAGTTTCGAGCTAATGCCAACCATTCTTTGTACCATCCGGATCTACTTTGAATAGCCTTTATGGCTGCTATTTTTGGGAGTCGGTAATCCGGCATGCTAAGCACCTTTATTATATAATCCGCTTGGAGTTTCAGCGTCTTCGTAAAGAGAGGTGATACACCTGTTTCCAACATTAGCATGTAATTTGGTGTGTTGGGCGGGAGATGAAATATTCGTTTGAGGTAAAATCGTAGAAGTTTCTCGACAGCTTCGTATTTTTTTGATCCCCAAACTTGTGCTGCATAGAAGAGAATGGACACAGACACCGCCTCAAAAACTTTATATTTAGCACTATGAGCAATAAACTTATTATTAAAGCATCTCTTCCATGCTACATTTATAGCTGTTTTCGATTTTACCAGTTTTCCCTCTAGATGAGCATTCATACTAGAATTGTTGGTAACAAGTAAACCCAGGTATTTATATTTCTTCACCACTTCAATTGCTTCGCCTCTATAATGCCATTTCTCATTCACACTCGTTCGACCTCCCCCTTTTTTGAATACCATCACCTTTGATTTATCCAAATTGACTATCAAATTCCATAACCTGCAGTAGCTACTAAGGCGGTTGATCATAAGCTGCAAAGCTTCTGGAGAGTATGCCAATAGCACTATGTCATCAGCGAATAGGAGGGCCTTGATCAGCACTCCTGCATACTTTATTCCTCCCGGCAAGAAGTCAATTATGTCCTCTATGAAGAGTGCGAAAAGGCTCGGACTTAAGGAGCAGCCCTGTCTTACTCCAGTGCGTGATTCAAACCATTCCGATAAAACGTTCCCGTTCCAAACCGCTGCTTTTGTATCCATATAAAGGTTTTGTAGCACACGTCCATATTTAAATGACATCCCCATGTTGTAGAGTTTGTAAAACAAGGAGTGGCGGTCTACCGTGTCAAAGGCTGCCTTGAAGTCCACAAAGAATGCATAAAGTTTTTTACCCTGCTGGCAAAAGAATTCGACGATACTATTTAAAACGAACAAGTGATCAATGGTAGAATATGCTGGCCTAAGCCCAGCTTGAAATTCCTTCAGCAACTTGTTTTCTCCTATCCACTGATTAAGTCTGCCTTGCATTATTGCTGTGAAGATATTATATGCTGCATTTAGAAATGAAATGCCTCTATAGTTTGCAGGATCTGTAGTCGAACCTTTTTTATGGATCGGAAAAATTAACGATTCCTTAAATCGTTTTGGTGCTACTCCTGTCTCTAAGATGGTGTAAAATAAAGAGATGAGCCTAATGTGCAGATTGTTGGTACCATGCTTATAAAATTCAGAAGGTATACCGTCGGAACCTGCAGCTTTACCATCCTTCAGGGTGGTTATGGCCTAACTAAATTCATGCAGAGAGATCCGTCTGTCCAATATATCGTTATGGTGTGCTGGTGTGGCTGGTGTGGTAATTGAAGTAAGAGGGTCGGGTACGAATGAGTTATCGGTAAAAGATTGTGTGAAATAAGTGTCAAAAAAGTTAGTAGATGAATGTTCAATAATACAGTTCAGAATAACTTTTGTGACAAAGTTTCATATGAACTGGTATTTTTTGTTGTGTGTCTTGACTCGCTGAAATTGAATGGCGCTGAAAGCAGTTCACTAGCGTAGTCACGAACACATCACAAGAAAGGTGTTAACATATAGCTGCAACTGTCAAATGACTTTTGATTGGGACTAACACCATTAGTATGAATACTCTAAGTCAAGTTGAGTGCTAAAGATGTTTCTCTACTTAGTTGCTTAGATAGATGTGCAATAAAACACTCCTACTGGTTATCGCAGTTCCATATTGTTTGGCGGCAGTTTCCTGTGGAAACTACCTATACATATACATGCCTTTTTTCAAAGTACAAATTTAAGAAACATTTAATCATCTTCATTATTCAGTGAGGGTTCTATTGAATAATACCCATACCCAGCTTTAGTCTCATTTTTGAACAAATAAATAATAAATCCGATGATAACACAAGTGAAAAATGCTAGTTTTATTGTCTGTATAAGCACCATTCTTGGAACTATTCTTGCATCCTTCAAAGTGGACAATTCGGTTTGCTTACGTATGTCTTTCCATTACCTTCGCGATGAACTGCTCTTTATATAAACTATCTATTTGCTATGCCTAGCTACTAATTGTTGGCAAAGATGGCTACTCGTCTCCCCTACGTTTTTGCTGAAAAGTTTGGAGATAGAGATAATGGGCTTGGCTTGGTCTTTGAAACGATTATCGGTATAAGATGCAATACGGAAATCGGCGTGGTAAGTCTTTTAAGCTCGCACTTTAAAACCGGTTTGGCAGACTCGATAATACGCTGCTAGACAAGGTGGCGTTAGAGAAACACTCTCTGGGCTAGGCTACGGGGTATCTCTATATAGTTCGGAGTCTATAAGTAATAAAGCAAGCTTCTCTTTTCTAGACATGTAAGGTAAGAACTCAGAAATATTACTCAAAAGTGTAGTCCATCTTACAGCATAAAACGTTCCTTACGGCCAGCGATATTAAGCCCACTCATCTCGATTCATCGGTCGCTTGGTGAAATCAGCTCGCAAGTAAATCTGCGACTACCGTTATTCCAAGGAAGACGCCAGAACTAACCATATGTCTTCGCGCAAGCTGCAAATATTATAGGTACTTAATTTTGCTAGGTAGCAATGCGTCGGTCTTGAAGACAGAGCTTCATGCAGTCTTTTTGCCCATCTGATGGTAAGTATGTAATGAAAACTATATTTTCTACTGAGGAGGAGAAGCATGTTGCATCGGTAGAAAGATACTTAACCAGTTGGACACTGACGTACAAGCTTAAGAACTCCATTAGTTTGGACGCATGGCTAAATGCCTTTAAGCTTATTTTGTTTCCAGGTCAAAATAACATCCACGAGTACGAATTTTCAGATAAACTTACTATATAGGCAGAGGTTCAAAGGTGTTTTGCTGTTTGAAATTTTGGAACATTATATATGAATTTATTTATACACTAGCAGACCCGGCGAACTCTGTTCCGCCCAAATTCATAAATGTAATGAAAATAATATTTCCAAGCATGCAAAGCGCATGCTAATTTACGTAATTCCGTCAATTCTTTATTCAAAAGTTATATCTAATACAATAGAAATAACTGAAGTATAGCAATGTCGATGTATTTCAATAAAACCGCAATGATTGACGTGCCGGCCAACCTTCCGCTTTTGTACTAAAGTGGTTTGCCTACAGGTGAGCACGCCACATACAATTGGACCATGTGAAAAACATGGGAATTCAAGATTGATACTACAAATATCCAGCGATTATCCTTGCGACTTATCATTTGTCATAGACACTTAAATGCCAAATCGTTCTGAGTAAGCGGAGTCCGCGATATGACAATGTTTGCCTTTTAAACTCAGAATCGTGATTACATACATGACATTTGATTTGAGATTCTTCACAATCATATCAAACGCGATCCGATACAAAGTTCCGGTGCATTAAGGGCCGTTTTATTCACTCGAAGTTGAACACAACTTGAGGAGTTTGATATATGTATAAAAATCCCCTCCCCATGCCCTAAGGTTGTTCAACAAAATGATAATTGAGCCGAATTTTAATTTCAAATTGTGAAGCGGTAAGTCCGGAACATCCGAATTAGAAAATTAAAAATTTTAAATAATTTTTCTTGTATTGGAAGTGATACCACCCGTTTCCTATCCATTCAATTTTTTCCAAAGTGCGGTTCCTTTATCAGGATTAAAGACAAATCTGCGATCTTCTAAGTTCATTTTCTCTATCGCCGTTTTAAACATTGTAATGAAAGCGTTGATTGCATTATAATAATGGTTGCAATTCTCGAGTTATGTTGTTTGTCACTCCTGTTTGCCCTCTGTAACGCCTATCGACTTGATCATCCCCCGAAAAATTGAAGTACACCTGCGAATTTTGCTGTAAGTCCTCATTTACTGGCAAAAAGGCACCCATCCGATGGTAAATTTGGCCTTGAATCTGTTAATCCGAATTTTGCGGCGTAGAATCCCGTGTCATTGTTAGAAAATGTGTGCATGATGTATAAGAGAAAATATTGCCCTGCCAGTCGGCATGAAACCAGTTTTTTTAATAATTTTTGTTCCCAATGTTGTCATACGAAAACAGCAGTTGTACTGTCAAATGTTCTTTAGAAAATCCTCCGATTCAAATTGCTCCGCAGGTGCTACTTTTACTTTGCCACTCGCACAGCAGTTTTTTAGCGCGTTTTAATGGTGGCACACAATTAAAGTCATCGGTCCAATATCGAAAATCGCATCACCGACCGAACAGTTTTCTGTTCTTTCTACTGAAATGCCAGTCCTTCGAATGTCAGCAACGACGTGCATCTTGCCACTCCGATTTGAACTTGCTCCCATCCCAGCAATAGTAGGATTTGACGCAGTTCTCATTACTTGCACTCTCAATTTTCTTGACTGTTGATCTGGTATTATGCCGTGCGATGTCCCACTTTTCGCTTTCTTCTGTAGTTGGGCTTCGTTGATATTTGTTGTTGAATTACTTGCCTCGTCGGCCAATATTTGAGCGCATACGTCTTGGCATTTTTAAAAAATAACTGAAATTTGCTTTTCAATAACTATTTTGTCCGCGTTTAAACTTTTTACATTTAATTTTTAACTTATCAACTGTGTAAAAGAAATGAAACTGTTGGTGTTGCTGCAGAAGACATCGCAGATTAAGAAAATTAATTTATGAAATCTTATTTATTGAAATGTTAATACTAAAGTTGAATTACAATGGCATTACTAGCATCTCAATTTAAAATCGAAACTTGGTACTAAAGAGATGCCAAGATAGTTTAAAAAAGAGTATATTACTGTAAGAAAATTTGTCTTTGTTCTCGAGATAGTTGAAAGAAAATCGTTGAGTAGTGCAGACGCACCGATAAGCATAATATTGTATAAATCATTTAAATAAAGTTCAAATCTTATAACGTTGTTGAACCAAAGCGTTTTAATTTGTTTAAAACGATAAACTAAACTTCCTCGCAAAGGTTCTTCGTCGACGCGGAGGAATAAACCCGACGAGAAATAAGCGAGCTTTTGAAAACCATCAAAAGAAACAGTTGGAGCGATGCACAATATCAAAAACAAACCATCACTGTTGACCAACATATAATAGGTACATTAATTTCATCTCGATTTTATCAATCCACTTTTTGAAAAAAAAATCCGCACATAGTAGGTACGTAGATTTCTAATTAATTTTTGATATAGAAAAGTCAAAATAAATATCGCAGAAAATCAAAAAAATCTAAAATGGAAAAATTAAAAAATAAAGTAGCCTATCGCAATACTCTATCCTGATCTATCTGATGTGATGTGATGTGATGTGATGTGATTATAGAACATATATAACAATTTCATTGCTCATTTCGAAATCAGACCATTTCGCTTCAATAAAGGGCAACAAATCCTTTGTAAAGAGTAAACTTTCAACTGTTTCAGTTCTCAAACTACTACGATTTGTTGTTTATTTAAATTTACAGCAAAAAATTATTTCAATATTTGCAGAGGAATATCGAAGTGATAAATTTTTGAAAATAATATGTATGCGAAGCAGTGTTGCCGCAAGCTTTTTTAAAAGTGTAACAATTTTGTTCAAAAAGTGTAACTAATGGATAAAAAATGTAACAAATTGGAAAAAAATTGTAGGTATCTTCTATCACATTTAAAAAAAAAAAAAAAACTTTTTTGACCTGCCTGTCCATTTTGTGTTTAACAAATGAAAAAAAAAAAAAAAAGAAACAAAATTATTGACCATCAAAGTCTAATTCATTAACTTTATTTACCACAAGATGTAGAACATTGTCAACGGCGACGCGGCGAGACAGAAAAATTGTTGTCTTTTCTCGTTCCCTCCCATTCCCATTCCCACTCGCAGTTTAATGTTTTGCACAACTTTTGCTCTGTGTAAACAAACAAATATATTGACGCTGTGTCCAGCGTAAGCACGGGCATGCGTTGCGATGCGGCTAATGCGGGCAGATGTCAAATTCAAACAGATGCTAGCAAATGTAGATGTCCAGCGTAAGCACGATATTGCGGCAACGCGTGCATTGCGCCTTCTCCGCATCGCACCAATTTTATTCCAATAGTAAAAAACCGAAAAAAAGCTATTTTATACAATAAAAAATTATTGTTAGTGAAACCCGCATGAACGCACTATCGTACTGTAATTGGACACACACGTTTTCATCGCAAACAATTGCAGTGCGTAGGGGAATCGCATCGCACGCCAAAAAAGTGCCCGTGCTTACGCTGGATACAGCGTGACAGTAATTGGTAAAAGTTTGCTCGAAAGAAAAAAGTGCTGCCAGTTTAACTTTCAATATTTTTAATGAGAAAAACAAAAAGGGATTTTAATGGAAAAAAATGTAACAAAGCGAAAAAGAAAGTAAAATTGTAACAAAATTGTAAAATAATTAAAAAGTGTAACACTTTTGTTACACTTGTAACATTGTGGCAACGCTGATGCGAAGTTTCTATCCGCTTTTCTTATCCGCAGTTGACGTTCATGAGGGGAAGCCGACAAATCTAGTCAAGAAAATCCGGCCTGCATACTCAAAAGGGCCAATGAGAGAAAAAAGTGTCATTTCTAAAGCTACTCTGCAAATTTTGAATTTTCGCATGATATTTAAGATTTATTAGTTTGCTAATAGTATAAATTGTGTTGTGATAGGCAACCGTGTTACATTTTAAATGTACTTATTTGAAAATTATCATTTTTGCAAAATTAATGAAGGGCATTTTCCAATTAAAAAGGGTAACCTAGTCCCGACAAATCTATAGTTGACGTTTTACATTACCTAGGTATTCGAACGACCCCATTATATTTCAAAAGAAATGAACTGTCATAAAAGGATGGCTGCATTCAAAGAAAAAGAGGAAACGGCGGTGTTCAGCGACAGCGTTAAAAAAGTACTGAAAAAAAAAAACGCCCACTAAAATTAAGCCTAAAAGCACTGACTCTTAGTAGCGCTGTATACAATATGAATGTACGTGAGTGATTCGATACCTACAAGTTGCTCACTATTCCAAAAGTGTATGCTTTTTCATTTTTAGCCCTAGCCAGCTTTTAATCGAAACTACATCCACAATATTGTTTACGGTACCAGGTACACGTACACTTTCAAAGATCTATGTCTTCCAGTTTCCATCCTCTTCTAGGCCTCGCTTGTGAGTTGTGACTTGTGGTGACCACTCAAAGGCTCATTTATATAATTTTCTAAAATTTTGCGTAGCCTATCAATTATCTTGTAATACACAAATTTCAATTCTACCCTTCTTGCGTTCTTCCACATCTATATGTACTGTTATTATTCATTTGAAAGCAAACATTTCTCTTATTGGATTATTTGATGTAAGAAAACTCAACATAGGTATATGTGAGAGGTGAAATAACATTTATTCGTATATCATAATTATCCTACCTCATAGAAGTTACCTACCCCTTTTACCAAGCCCAACTGAACTATATATTTGAGAGCCATCAGAGTATGCTTCAAGCATCCATGGCAACAGATAAAACTCAGAAACAAGGACTATCAAAAACGCCTCGAAACCAGCCCGAATTAAGTGGTGATGCTGAGAGAATGAATTGCAACTTTCAATTCCTAGAATTTATATCTACTGTGAGAGGAGGATTTATTTAATCATAACATACAACTGGAGTACCGTAATTGTATGCCTGTGAGTCCTTCAAACTGTGAAGGGTTACATTGAACTGGCTTTCAACGTAGTTCACAATTCAGTCAAAAGATTAGTTCCATAATATGAAATTGATTTTCGCGTTTCTATTTAAACTTCTGCGAAATACAGCAAGACATAGCCGGCATAGGCTTCACGATTCCATATATCCTCATTAAGAAAGAGTGTTCACTACACGGCTCTTAAATTGATATCTAAATAAATCCGCATTGATGATTGCGTGGAGAACTACGAACGTCATTATATCTCAGTGTTTGTTTTAGTTTATAAATATTTTAAAACATTTTTTTTTTTTTTTAGTTTTGTGCGGTATTTCGAGGAAAAGTGATAGTTACCCAGCGTTGCCGCTGAAGAATTTCAAAAAGGGCACAAAAACGGGACCGACAAAAAAGAAGGCTCAACATCAAATACTAATACAGCAAAAAAAATAAATAAAAAAATGAAACAGCAACAAAGACATTTACTTTTAACAAAATGTTGTTTTTTATTTTTTACGAAAAACCTATTTTCATAATGTATTCAGTCTTTTTCGTGTAATAATGAATAAAATCTTACTTAAACTGAAAAAGGGGATTATGATTATTTTTCAAAAAGATGGGGCCAAGGGTCCTGAGGCTCAAAGGGGGCAAATGGCAACCTACTTTGAAAGTCCATAGAAATATTGAAGTTCGGTGTATATTCAGAGTATGGGTTGCGACTTTTGGCATTTACGCCCAATTGGTATACCTGTTAGGTTAAGAACGAATATATACCATACGGAACTCATCGCAATAACTCCTTTAGCCCTTAAATGCCCAGTGTATCTTTAAAGATACAACCATTGAAAAAAATATTTCTGCGTTTGTTTTGACTTTATTTACTTGTTGCTTACTATTTTCGCTTTATTGACTCAAAATCTATGCACTGTAAAATAAATGGACGCATAACTTTTAAATTAACCTTACTTTTAAAGAAATATTTGTTTTTTTCTAATTTTCAACAAATTAAAAAAAAATACGTTTTTTGTTTTTATTTAATAATTCTACAGTTGTATAGAAATTAAATTAATTACAATGTAAAATGTATGTACAATTACCCTAACTAAAAAAAAAAATTATATGCATTTTCTTTCGGAATAGCTGTGGGGGGTTAGAGCCCATTGTATCTTTAAAGATTCAGCCACTTTTTTGTTAATAACTTCGTCAAAAAAAAAAATTTAACAACGGATTAGTTGTTTTTGTCTCCGTTTACATAAAATATATTTTTTTCATCAAAATCGGTTTCCTTGGGCATTTAAGGGTTAGGATTTCGAGCGAAATGACAGGTCTACTATCAATGAAGAGTCAATTTAAATAATTTAATAATAAGATTAAAATTTTCAATATTAGCAGGTTTTCGAAATTGAAAACGGCTTTCAACAGGGAGCAGCGAATTTTCCGGTCCTGTTTAACATTTACACAAGTGATCTGGTGGATATAAAGGGACGCTACAAAAGTAAAGCGACAGGGACAGCAAACGACGCCGAATTTCTTGCCGCTCTTTTGACATTTCTCTTCAGTAAGGTTTGCCATTTCATGATGGAAAGATATACGAGCCAACAACGAGTCGAAATTTGGAGTCAGTGGCCTCAACGTTAAGAGCGCTACGTCCAATTTATGGTCGTCATAATCGTCCTAGCAGATCAACAATAGAGCGTCTAGTGGAAAAATTTGAATCCACAGTCACAGTACAAAATGTTCCCGTGCCAGTGAGACAAAGAAGTGCCCGTAGTGTCGAGAATATTGCTGCCGCTGAGGCTTCAGTTGAAGAAAGCCCAAATGTGTCTTTCACACGTCGTTCTCAAGCTTTGGGCATCTCTGTGACGTCGTTGTGGCGAATTTGGCGAAAAGATCTTGGCCTACATCCTAACAAGATTAAACTGACGCAAGAACTGAGGCCGCTTGACCACCAGAAGCGTCGTATATTCGTGAATTGGGCTTGATACTTGAAAATGATTCGGATTTTCATCGAAAAATCATCTTCAGCGATGAGGCTCATTTCTGGCTGAATGGCTTCGTCAATAAGCAAAATATGCGGTATTGGTCAGGCAGCAATCCACACGTACTCTATGAGTCATCATTGCATCTCGAAAAAATTACGGTTTGGTGTGGTTTATGGGCCGGCGGCGTCATTGAGCCGTACTTCTTCCGTGATGATCAAGACCGGCACGTTACTGTGAATGGGAATCGCTATTATTCAATGATAACCGAATATTTTTGGCCCCGATTGGATTATATGGACTTGGAGGACATGTGGTTCCAACAGGATAGCGCCAAAAGCCACACAGCGAATGTCACAATCAATTTATTGGAAACCAAGTTTGGAGAACGTGTTATCTCACGAAATGGTCCAGTCGCTTGGCCGCCTCGGTCGTGCGATTTGACGCTGTTAGACTATTTCATGGGGGGCTACGTCAAGTCTATGGTCTATGCCAACAAGCCAGCGACGATTGATGAACTTCGTACGAATATCGAACGTGAAATTGCAGCAGTATAGGCCGATTTATGCTTGAAAACCGTCGAAAATTGGATTCAGCATCTGGACTTCTGCAAGCGTGCCCGTGGTGGCCATGCAAAAGAAATTGAGTTCCATACATAATGGCATCGACGTACTTTCACAGGAATAAAGAATTTCATTGATATCCAAAACCGTTTTTGTTTAATTTAAAAAAAAAAACCGATACTATAGTGTATGCAGACAATTTAGTGGCGCACAGGTCAGGACCAAAAATCGAGGTCATCAACATCCTTCAGGAAATAGATTAAAAAAATGCTACACGGATTTGATTCCGGTTTTCACAGTTGCATTGAAAATTGTCGAGATTAGGTTAAAGAATATGTTTTAACATTATCCGCTGTCCAGAAGCGGAAATCTAAGCTGATATCTAAGAATAGTTGTAATTCTCGAATGCCTTCTATCTCCTAGCTTTGGAATGGCTCATCCAAATGAAATAGGATTTTTTTAATATAAAGTTCAATTATGTGCATAGATTTTAAGATATAAATCATCTTTGTACGATATCCTGAAGTCGAACAATAAGCAATAGACTTTAAATTTTATACAATTCGTAAAATGTTAGATTGAAGGTAGATCGTTGGATTTTCCCAGCGTTCAGTAGAGGAAATTTGTTGTGTGTGTGCGAAGTGGAACTCTGGCGAAGTAAGGCGAGCACGGGTTAGCTAGTAAGGCATATAATCGCTTACGGCTGTCCCATGTGTTTCAATATAGGGCCGTCCTATATGGAAAAGATTCGGGTGTTTGAGAGGCAAAGCCTCAACGAGTTGATCGAAATTTGGTGGATGGGTATGGTTGCTTCCAGTTTGAAAGGTAGGATCATTTTGGATTCCATAGGTGGGTTGTGACATACCACCTCCTTTTCAAACCAAAAATCAAACGCTATTTCTAAAGTTCTAAATTAAAATTATTAATGCAGATTGGCCATATAAAACACTTTGCAAAATACCAGTAGGACTTAATACGAAAGCTACGAGCAAAGCCGGGTGGGTACAGCTACAAATACAAAAGACTAACATCCATATGTGCACTCATAACTCGGGAACGGATCGTTTGATTTTTATGATTTTTGGTTTAAAATCGCGTGGGTCCAAGGAAGGACATTTATGCTACTTTTTGGTGTTAAACAAATCTTTATGGGCACTATTTAAATTTCTGAATTCTTTGGATGTTCCAGGCTTACCTCTACACAGTTTGAAATTGAAAGTCAGCTCAGTTATAGTTTTTTTGCGCAGCCTCAATGCACAGAAACTTTGTAACGGATCGCGCAAGAAGGATCTCAAATCAAATGTCCTGTAAGCGACGGTTTTGATTGAAAATTCAAAAGCAAACATTCTCATTCCACAGATTCCGCTTATTCAGAACGATTTGCCATTCGTATTTGAGGGTCTTGAATTTCCCGTCCGTCTCGCTTTCACTATGACAAATTAAAAGTAATTTGTTGCAAGGATAATCGCTGGATATTCGTGCATTTATGACTTCTATCTTGAACTCCCATGTTTCTCATATGGTCAATTTAGTGAAAAAGCGGAAGGTTAGCCGACACGTCAAAATCATTGCGGTTTGATTGAAACAAATCGACATTGCTACACTTCAGTTATTTCTATTGTATTTAATATAACTTTTGAATAAAGAATTTGAATTGACAGAATTACATAAAGTAGCGAGTGCATTATTATTTTCATTACATTAACGAATTCGGGCATATTAATATAAATATAAAAGTAAGAAAGTAAGAACGCCAATAACTCGAGAACCGATCGTCCGATTTGACCTACTTTTTCTTTGTTGTGTTTGTCTACGCCTTAGAAAGGTTCATACGGCGAAAAAATTAAAAAATTAATTGTCCATAAATGTTGTACGAGGAATTTTTTTTTAAAGACAGTGAGATCGTATTTGTCAAAAGATATTTTGGACAAAAAAAAAAAAATAATTTCAGGTTGAATATAGTAAATGCTCTAAATTAATTTAGTCAAAAAGTCAATTTTGGGCTGTACGAAGTTCTCCGGGCACGCTAGTATTATATAAAGTAGAAAATGAGTATTTTTTTTTCACAAATTTTCTACCCGTGTACGTCAATCACAATTAAAATTGCAAAAATTGGGAGCGAAGTGTATACAACAAATACAACCTAGCACACCTAGTCCTTATGCGAGAGCGTACCGATTTAGCTTGTCCTTGTAGGCAAGTTGGGGATGGGATCTCACTAGAGCATGCCTCTCTTGCACACAGTGCCTGCTTTAAGCCGCGCGGGCTATTATCTTTTTGTAGTTTATACCCAAAATGACCGCAAATCAGCTTTGGCATTGATTATAGTTGGGCAATTAAAAAAAAAAAAAAACTAAAACAAAAATTGATGCGGTAAATGCACTTGGATTTAAATTCCTTTCCTCCATCCATCTTCTCAGCATTTTTCTACACTATATACAATAACACACCTAAGCTTTGAAACAAAATATTGTATTATGAGCCAAATAATTACATCACAGCACAGCGTTGCTGCTGCCAGGACAACTGCAAAGCGACACCCAATTAAATGTACCTATTCAAATACACTCCCCTACCTCGGTGACTTATTCTTCAGCGTTATTGCTCCATTGAAGGAATAAAGTGGAGAATCCACCTCTTCCTTGTTGGTAATTTAATTTCCCGGTATTAAGAATCCTCCACGCTTTGTTTTCAACAACAACATTTTAGCTTCCACCAACCACTTCCTCGGCGAATTCAACCTGATGGAAGATTTGGAAGTGAGAGCGCGGGGGAGTACTGGCAGGAAATTAGCTTCTGATGGAAACCTCTTAACGCAATAACATTGGCATTTCTCCTGCAGTTGTCTTCGTCGGCGATAAGGATGTAGCTGGGTTCAAAATGGGACGATGGGTGTGTTTTTGTTGCGGCGTACTCATTATATTCCATCTTAATCGATACTTTTCGGGGGTGATCTCCATCAAATGGAAGCTTTTCTTATGGTGGACCTTGGACACTAAGTAGGACACTTTCATTAAATTCATTTTCAAATAAAAAAAAAGAAGAGATAATTGATGTCCGAGTTAGGAATTTGATTAAAAATTGGGACAATCTGCTTGAGGATATTTACTAACTTAAAATTAATAATTGCGAAAATCAAGATTCAAATAGCCGACTAGATTTTCCCTGCGGGTAACTGTGGGGTAACAATGTTTCTACAGAGTGTGCAGATTGGTTGTAATTGGGGTGGTATATGATTTCCTTACTGTTCATTTGTATGGCTTCCTGGATATTCCTCGATACTAGCAATGGTAACTGTTAAAGATGCTATCGAAAGAGAGCAAGAAGACATAAGAGCAAAAGACTGTACGTAATATGCTACACTCTTTTTCTTCCCTTTTTGACGACAGTTTGGAGGATAAAAGTGCTGCCAAATTTACATTGAATTTTAAATTAATTATTAATTATTATAATAAAATACTCCTATGTGAGTACTGTAATGATTTGTAAAATAAGATTGTTTACAGCAAGACTTCCTTTTGTGTCAGAAATGTGATTTCTCTCTCGGGGAAATTCAATAATCTGTTGTAGAACTCTAGCGCACATCTTTAGTCAGTACCAAAAATGCACCATATCTTACAGAGAGCTCTCGCGCATACTGCCTAACATTGATAGACCTGGATATGTAAAAAAGGATCTTTCTCTCTGAGTTATCACATAGGTTTCAGTTTTGCTATATGCTGCCCATAGTCAACAAAAACAATATTTGCAAAAATTTAGAAAAGTTTTAAAATTTGTCATTTTCAAAAGTATCGGGTAATGTGGACCCATCTATGCGGGTATTGTGGTGTTCTACTTTGCACTACCAGAAAGAACTGGATCAAGACAAAGATACATTTTAATAATTTAATCCAATATTTTATAAATAAATAATGAACATTAACTTCAATTACGCAAACAAAAAGTGAAAATAACATCACAATGAAACCACTACAAAACTGGTGGCTAATGTGGAGTACTCTACTTTCAAACTGTCTGCCTAAATCGGTTGTAATTCGCAATGGAACTCCAAACCGTGAAATCCATCCAGATACCAGTACCCTTGATACGGTTTCGGCTGTGATATCTGGCAAGGGGAAAGCCTCTGGCCAGCGGGAAAATCTGTCGATGCATGTGAGTAGATAGCGGTTACCTTGCGATGAAGGTAGCGGACCGACGAGATCCACGTTTAGGTGTTCGAATCGACCTTCAGGCTGCGTATAGGTTGCCAGTGGTGTACGGTTGTGCCTCTAAGTTTTGTTTTTTTTGGCAACATGGGCAAGAGCGTACGAATGTAGCAATATCCTTCCGCATACCCGGCCATACGTATCGCTCGCTGATGATTCGTGCCGTTGCTCTAGTTCCTGGGTGTGATAAGCTGTGCAGAGACTTCATGACCACTTGACGCAAAACTTGCGGAACAATTGGTCGAATTCTGCTCGTTGAGACGTCACAATAAACCGGTGATTTGGATTCTGGAAGACTAAGCAGCTTAATGCTTAACGGTTAATGAATTTGGAACAAATTTACCTGCTTTAATTTGCTTTTGAAATAGCTCGTCCTTGATTTGCTCATAAGCGATAGCGTCTACGTCAATAGCCTGTGTGCTGACCTCTTCCACTCGTGATAACGAATCAGCTACGTTGTTGTCCGCACCTTTGATGAAACGAATGTCGGTGCTGAACTGAGCAATAAAGTCGAGTTGTCGGGCTTGTCGTGGCGAAGACTTTTCATGTTTTGCTTAAAAGCAAAGACCAGCGGTTTGTGGTCCGTTTGAATGGTGAGTTGTCTGCCCTCAATTAAATGTCGATAAAGCTTCACACCCAGATAAATCGCTAACAGCTCTCTGTCATATGTGCTGTACCGCCTTGTCGTTTCTGTCAGCTTTTTGGTGAAAAAACCCAGTGGCTGTGAAATTCCATCGACGATCTGGTGAAGTACTGCGCCAACTGCAATATCTGAAGCATCAGAACTGAGCGAGAGGGGTGCGTTGATCGCTGGGTGCGCTAAAAGTGTAGCGTTGGCCAGATCTGCTTTGCATCGTTGAAAAGCCTTTTCTGCTTCCTCGGTCCATACGATGGGGGTCGAATCGTTTTTCTTGTTGCCCTTAACGAGTTTTTGAATCACTGTCTGGTTACTTAGTGTATTTGGTAAGAAACGTCGGTAAAAGTTGATCATTGCCAAGAACCTCTTCAGTTCTTTGGCTTTCTTCGGCTTTTCAAAGTCCTGAATAACTTTCACCTTTTCTTCCAGTGGCCTAATTCCTTCACTGCTGATTTTGTGTCCAAGGAATCGTATTTCGGTCTTGCCTAGTACACATTTGGAAGCGTTGATTGTAAGACCGTGAGAGCTCAACCTCTGGAAAACTTCTCGAAGATGACCTTCGTGTTCACTGTTGTCACGTGATGCCACGCAAATGTCGTCCAGATAGGGAAAAGCGAAGTCTTCGCGGCCTCGGAGTATTTCGTGCATATGACGCTGGAACGTTTGCGCAGCGTTACGCAATCCGAAAGTCATATATCGAAATTCGTAGAGGCCGAACGGTGTGATTATGGCTGTCTTCGGAATGTCCGCAGGCTCGATGGGGATCTGATGGTATGCCCTCTGGAGATCGATCGTCGAAAAGATTTTTCGTCCATGCAGAATAGCTGAAACATCTTGGATAAAAGAAATGGGGTAACGATCGGGCTTCGTTACGGAATTAAGAGCCCTATAGTCCCCACACGGTCGCCAATCCCCATTTGCCTTTCGAACCAGATGCAAGGGGCTCGCCCAATTACTTTTGGACGGTCGGCAAATCCCCCGCTCCATTAAATACCGGAACTCGTCCTGAGCTGCTTTGAGTTTCGCGGCATCCAACCTTCGTGGGCGGGCGAAAACAGGGGGCCCAGTTGAACTCGGTGAGGTGTTTATACTCTGTAAAAACTGCGGCAAATGGATTACTAGTGTTATACGTACTAATTCTTACTTCTTTTCCGGTGACGGCTACTGCCTGAGCTAGTTGATTCTTTTTCAAGTCGATTATTAGTCCGAAATGTTTGATAAAGTCCGCTCCAATTATTGGCCTGGATACATCTGCTATCACGAATGTCCAAGTGAAAGCGCGCCGAAGTCCCAAGTCAATCGTCACACGCCTGCCTCCAAATGTTTTTATTTCGTGCCGTTCGCTGCAAACAGTATTGATTTGGAAGATGAAAAGCGGTCGTTGTAGTTTGGCGGAAGCACAGAAATGTCCGCTCCGCTGTCGATTAAAAAATGTTGCTTTAGTGATTTGTCGTGAACAACTAATCTGCAAATGCATTGGCCGACGTGTTGTTCACTTTTATTGTCGTCGACCAATGCGCCGCGCTTTAGTTTTTTGATGCAGAACACTCAAAATTGCAGGGCTCGCGACACTTTTTTGCTTTTGCGCCAAACCGCTGATGGAACCAACAATAATCCTCATTTGCTGTAGACTGATGACGACGTGAATTGGAAAAACGGCTGCGGCTACGACTTCGGCTTCGGTTAGTTTGCATGCCTTTTGTTTTTCTCATCAGTTCATTTAATTGACAAGATATTTGCTGAATTTGGTGTTGTAGTGACAGCTCAGCAGTCGTTGAAGGGAATGGTTGGTGTATTTGCTGCGGCGAATTGACGGCCATAGTGGTTTTAAAGTATCCCACTTCCATAACTTTGTCGGCCAGTTTGGTAAGCGCTGTAAGTTCTTGATTGGATGCTTGCAGAATCGCTCGCACTTGGGCCGGGAGTCTTTGTAACCACAATGATTTCAAGAAGTCGGCATTAACCTGCGTTCCAGCCAAACTACGAAGTTCGTTAAGCAGCTGCGAGGGCCGTTTATCGCCTAAATCCACTTCCGAGAGGAGCTTTTTTATCTTACGCTGGTCGGAGTCGCCAAACTGCTCGATAATAACCTTTTTCAAGTTTCCGTACTTGTCATTCGGAGGTGGTGAGAGCACTGCGTCTGAGATTTGAGTGAGCACCTTCGATTCGATAGCGCTAACGACGGTATTGAACTTTGACGAGTCGCGATGAATTCCTGCTATCTCGAACTGCGCCTCTATTTGCGCGAACCAAATTTCTGGTTTCTCGTGCCAAAACGGAGGAATTTTTACCGAAATTCTGGAGACCGTTTCAAGAGAATCGACGTCTTGGTTACCCGTTATCGTCCTCCCGTTACCCGCTGTACCGATACCACTACTGCCTGAATTATCACGCTTTTCTTCTTCGGACATTATTGTAAGTACCGATTTGGATTACAGTGAATTAGTTGGATTTACGATTTTTAAAAGCGAAACTTCGATTTTTCGATGAAAATTCACACTCTCTCGCACTATTTTACAAAAATATACAACACGGGGTCACCAATTGTGGAGATTGTGTGGAATATATGTGGGATGGGGCCAAACCGTAGGATATCACCCTACGAAACGAAACATAAAAGTACGGGACAAACATAACGCAACAGACCGACACACTTGTATATAATACGCAACAAAGAACACAACATACTTCCCCTCAAAATCGTTCGACCGACAGTAAATAAGTACCTCTAGCATGCGTCCCTCTTCATTCTTTTGTTCATTACATTTCCGCAATTTGCATTTTCTCAGTACAGTCTATCGTGAACCATTAATGAAGTAGTTTGTGCCACAGCGTCAACTAGTGCATACCTATTATTGAATAAAATGTTTTAAAAAGAGTTTCGGTGTTTAATTTGAGCCACGTAGAGAAATCCTAACATTTGGGGACTCAGCCGAGATTGAAGCTGGAGTGTGTTTTTTTCTCGCGAATCAAACAATTTAATTTTCAAACGAGTGAATGTACGAGAAAACGTAAACCAGTGAGTGGCAAAGGAAAAACTGGATAGAAAAGTGATGTGCGAAGAACTTTAAAAGACAAAAAGAAAAGAAAAGGCTCGTGTGTGAAAACCGTCAAATTATCCATACGAGCGAGAAGTGAAAAATAATAAGTAAAAAGAATATTCATAAAAGTGGCAGCAACAGAAAGGCGATTGTGCGTGAAAAAAAAAAAAAAAAACTCGTGATCGAAATCGCCAAATTATCGACACAGGTAATAAAATTCCAACCTCATCGCTGTTGTGTGCCCCAACGGGAACGAGAGAGAGAGGCAGCGTGTCGTGTCCAGACACAGAAGGTAGCGGTAGAAGGCGAGACAACGCACGAAGGTAGCGGTAGAAGGCGAGACAACGCACGAAGGAAGCAGTAGAAGGCGAGACAACGCACGAAGAGAAGGCGATAAAGAAAAACAAATACATACATTTATATGAGGGTGAGTGACGTCTGTGGCTTTTTCCTTTTTTTGATTATATTCTGAGAAATAAATTAAATTAAAAGAAATATTACTGTAAAATGGAGAGGGAGGCAATTTTGGCATTAACGGTAGAGGGATTGAGGGAAAAACTGACTGACTTAAACTTACCAACAGTAGGGCTAAAAAATGTACTACAGGTGAGGCTCCTCCAACATTACGGTCTGGGCAGAAACATAGAGGCAAGAGAAGAGGTCGACGAGATTGAGGTTCGTGACGACGACGAGGAAAGCGTATCGTCTGTCCAAGTGAATACGCAACCGGCTAGGGGGGGAATATTCACATTAAGAGACATCGAAGATTCACTCATGCCATTCTACGGATCGAACAATGCGGACGTCAATCTGTGGTTGCGGGGATTCGAGGAGAGTGCTTTCACCGTGCAATGGAGCGAGCTCCAAAAATTTATATACGCCAAACAGTTGCTAAAAGGGGCGGCCAATCTTTACATTCGAAGCCAATCGGATGTAAAAGATTGGAAAACATTGAAGAAGGCGCTCATTGACGAATTTGGGGTAACGTTGTCCCCAGCGGAAGTTCATCGTCAGCTTAGGAGCCGTAAGAAGAAACCCAGCGAATCTTTCAGGGAATATTTATACGCGCTAATGGAACTAGGCAAATCAGTTCAGCTGGACGAGGCGAGTCTCATCGAGTACTACATCGAAGGAATTCCAGACAGCAGGTCGAACAAACTCGCTCTCTATCAGGCCAAGACTGTTCGTGACTTGAAAGTACAAATTCAAATCTATGAAAGGATGCGTGGACCGAACCAAGAGTCGTCATACTCAAGGGGAGGGGCACAAGCGGGGACAAGTAGTAGTAGTCAGATAGTCAAAGAAGAGAGAAGAGAGCGTAAATGTTTTAAGTGCGGCGAGAATTCACATGTAAAGAAAAACTGTAGAGCTAGGGACATTAAGTGTTTCACTTGTGGACAGGTAGGCCACAAATCGTTTGAATGCAGGAGAGGCAACAACCAGTCTGGACAGAGGCGTCCTGAGCAGAGATCGCGTGTTCATACTGCACCAACGGATGACACAGATGATATCTCCGAGGTCCGAGTTTCGTTGGCAGTAAGCTGCAATAGAATATTTAAAGATATTGTGGTCAAGGGAAAGAGAGTGTCGGCGTTATTTGACATGGGTAGCGACGTTAATCTTCTCCGTTATGACACACTGGTCAGACTAGAGTACTCCGAACTCAGTCCGATCAAGAAGAGCTTGTCCGGGCTAGGGCAAAAGAAGGTTGTTACACTAGGTCGTTTAGATGCAAATGTACGCATAGACGGGGTAGATCTACTTTTATCATTTCACGTAGTCAAGGAGGTCGACATACCTTACTCCGCTGTTATTGGAAACGAGATAGTGAAGATGGTAGACGTGAAGATCACTGAGGATGGCGCAGAGTTTGTGAAGAGGCAAACTAATGAAGAAGCGGCTAACAGGGAGAAGAAACCAGTTCAGGAAGCTGAATCCACAACTGAGCTTGGCGTTAAAGGCCGCGCGGTCACACGGGCATCCGCGAGGAGGACGGTAAGCGACATGAGTCGTGTGTGCTTAGCCAACAGGGGCCAGAGGTGCCAGGGATTGGAGGCGATAGGTCCAAAGGGATCAAGGAGCGTCGTCGTTGATGAGAATGTGGACATTCCAGAATTGTTTACCGAGTTTGAAGCAGTTTGCTTGTCAGCTGAGGAGGATGTTGAGAACAGGCCTACTATTGACCTTAATACCCTGAGTTTCGTCGAGAGCGAAAAGTTGAGGTCGATTATCAGCGGTTATACACCAAGGAGAGCTAAACAGTCGCCAGTCGAGATGAAGTTGGTGCTGACCGATGAAATTCCTGTGTACCAGAGACCAAGGAGAATGTCGTACGCAGATCAGCAGGTTGTGGAAGAGCAGGTGGCAGAGTGGATGCAGAAGGGTATCATACAGCCTAGTACGTCAGAGTATGCGTCACCAATCGTCCTAGTCCAGAAGAGGAACGGAGCCAAACGACTCTGCTGTGACTACAGGAAGTTGAACGAGAAGGTTGTACGAGATAATTTCCCGATGATACTGATTGACGATGTACTAGACCGGCTGCAAGGGGCGAAAGTGTATACTACCTTGGATTTAGCCAATGGATTCCTTCATGTTCCCATTGAGGTAAATTCGAGAAAATATACCTCGTTTGTCACACACAACGGTCAGTTTGAGTTCTGCTACGTGCCCTTTGGCATATCGAATTCACCGGCAGTGTTTTGCCGATACATATCCTCAGTGTTGCGAGAGCTGATTCAGGACGGAACGATAATTCTGTACATGGATGACATCATCATTCCCGCTAAGGAAACGGATGAAGGCTTGCGAAAGTTAGAGGCCGTGCTGAATGTTGCTGCGGACAATGGGTTACAGATCCGATGGGATAAATGCCAGTTTTTGAGGAGCAAGATTGACTTTCTGGGTTATGTCGTGGAAGAAAACACTATCCGACCATCGAAGGAAAAAACAAAAGCAGTTCGAGAGTTCCCAGTACCTGTCGACCGGAAATCGCTTCAACGTTTTCTTGGTCTCACATCGTACTTCCGGAGGTTTATTGCAGCGTTTGCGACGGTAGCCAAACCACTATCGGATATGTTGAGAAAGGAGGCTCAGTTTAAGATGGATGTCGAACAAATAGTCGCGTTTGAACAGCTGAAGGAGGCGTTAACCAGCGAACCAGTGCTAAAATTATTTGATCCCAAGGCATTAACCGAGGTTCATACCGACGCTAGCATGTATGGATATGGGGCTGTTCTGCTGCAAAAGGACACCGAAGATCAGCAGTTCCACCCTATTCAGTATATGAGCCGAAAGACGACACCTATGGAAGAGAAATACCATTCGTATGAGCTGGAAGTTCTAGCTATCATAGAGGCGCTGAAGAAGTGGCGAATTTACTTGATGGGAATCAAAGTGAAAATAGTGACTGACTGTAACGTTCACCATGACGATGTCCAAAAAAGATGTTCCGCTAAGAGTATCTCGTTGGGCAATGTTTTTACAGGATTTCGACTATCTTATAGAACACAGACCAGCGAATAAGATGAAGCATGTAGATGCCTTAAGTCGAGTGTCATGCCTGTTGATAGAAGAGTCGTTAAACCTTCGCATCAGAGAGGCTCAGTCCGCAGATCCCTGGATTAAAGCTGTGACGAAAATATTGGAGAGCGAGCCATACGACGATTACTTTATGAAAGCAGGCGTATTGTGCAAAGATCCCGTCAAGGAACTTATTGTGATTCCGTCATCAATGGAACAGGAGATCATCACCATCGCGCACCAACAAGGACATTTCGCTGTCAAGAAAACTCAAGACCTGTTGGAGCGAGAGTTCTATATCCCAAGTCTGACAAAGAAGGTAACGAGTGTAGTTAGAGGATGTGTTAAATGCATCATCACAGAGTCAAAAGCTGGGAAAAAGGAGGGACTGTTGACGCCAATCGACAAAGAAGACCGACCACTAGGAACCTACCACGTCGATCATGTTGGTCCCATGGAGATGACTCGTAAGCAGTACAATCACTTACTAGTGGTTGTGGACGCTTTCTCGAAGTTTGTTTGGCTCTATCCAGTGAAGAGCACAGGGTCTAACGAAGTAGTCGATAGACTAAGGAAACAGGCAGCAATTTTTGGGAATCCCAAACGGATAATATCCGATCGAGGAACGGCGTTCACCTCGAATGTCTTCAGTGAGTATTGTAAAGGCGAGAGGATACAGCACTTGTTAATAGCGACTGGGGTTCCAAGGGGAAACGGACAGGTGGAAAGGATCCATAGAATAATCATCCCAATGTTGGCCAAATCATGCATTGATAGTCCAAGCCAATGGTATAAGCATGTCGAGGAGGTCCAACAAACTTTGAACAACTCTCCTTCCAGGAGTACACAGTTCAGTCCTTTCCAAATTCTAACTGGAGTAAAGATGCGAGTACCTAATTTGACAGTTTTACGAGAATTGATGGACGAAGTAGCAATCGAAGAGCTGAATGATGAAAGGGATGAGGTGCGCAATGAAGTCCGCGAGAACATCCACCGGATACAGCAGGAAAACAAGAAGACCTACGGCAAATCGAGAGTTCCGGAGCAAGTCTACAACGTAAACGACCTGGTTGCCATCAAGCGTACCCAGTTTGGCACAAGTTTAAAGCTGCGTCCAAGATATTTCGGACCCTACAAAGTGACCAAAAAGATGGCCAACGGAAGGTACGAGGTCCAAAAAGTAGGCGACCATGAGGGACCAAACAACACCAACACCGTTGCGGAGTTCATGAAGAAGTGGACGCGATCATTCGGGGACGAATGATATGTCAGGACAGCCGAATGTGGGATGGGGCCAAACCGTAGGATATCACCCTACGAAACGAAACATAAAAGTACGGGACAAACATAACGCAACAGACCGACACACTTGTATATAATACGCAACAAAGAACACAACATACTTCCCCTCAAAATCGTTCGACCGACAGTAAATAAGTACCTCTAGCATGCGTCCCTCTTCATTCTTTTGTTCACTACATTTCCGCAATTTGCATTTTCTCAGTACAGTCTATCGTGAACCTTTAATGAAGTAGTTTGTGCCACAGCGTCAACTAGTGCATACCTATTATTGAATAAAATGTTTTAAAAAGAGTTTCGGTGTTTAATTTGAGCCACGTAGAGAAATCCTACATATATTTAAATAAAAGTTCTTTCCAAAAACGATAATCCAGTTTTATTTAATATTACTTAAGATAACTACAAACTTATTGTTTCGAAATTAGCGGGAGAGCAGGCGACCGACCAATATGATTGTTAATTCGACTCTGTTGGTAAAACGGTTGTTGTAAACTGAAAACGATTAAATAAACCACTAGCATACTAATTACATACATAAGTGTGAAACTAAAAGCGGTGCGATGATACTTCTGTAAGTTTAATTTAGTAGTGAATAACACTTTAGTAGTTAGTGCAATGATACTAAAAGTAAATATTAGTCGCCACACTTCATTAGCTCCTACGTACTCCACATTTTTTCGCGCAATGGTACTATTTTAAAGAAAACAAAATGAAAAATAAATATTAAACAAAACTGTGAAACTCGCCTAAAATAGCAATATATACAGTCTCAGAATAATAACACAGCCAACGGAATGCAACTAAAATTCATTATAATGGGTGATTTTTTAGCTGGTTTGGTTTTGGCAACACTGGTTTTGACAGCTGACGTGTGTTTAGTACCTTGTGTCACTGTCAAACAGCTTCAGTTTGGTTTGCAATTTAATCATGGATCGTCTTACAAATGAACAACGCTTGCAAATTATTGAATTTTACTATCAAAATTCGTGCTCGGTTCGAAATGTTCATCGCGCGCTGCTTCCATTTTATGATCGGCATTCTCGACCTTCTGAGCAGTCTATTCGGAAGATTGTGACCAAATTTCGCACCAAATTTACTTTGTTGGACATTAAACCACCAACACGTTTACGTACTGTGCGTAGTGAAGAAAATATTGCGGCCGTATCAGCTAGTGTGACAGAAGACCGCGAAATGTCGATTCGGCGCCGTTTCCAGCAGTTAGGCCTTTGTTACAGCACTACGTGGAAAATTTTGCGGAAGGATTTGTGCGTAAAGCCTTTTAAGATACAGCTTGTGCAAGAACTAAAGCCAGCCGACCTACCACAACGCCGAATTTTTGGTGAATGGGCTCTTGGAAAGCTGGCCGAGGATCCGCTTTTTTATCGAAAAATTGTGTTCAGCGATGAGGCTCATTTTTGGTTGAATGGGTACGTAAATGAGCAAAATTGCCGCATTTGGAGTGAAGATCAGCCAGAAGCATTGCAACAGCTACCAATGCATCCCGAAAAAGCCACTGTTTGGTGCGGTTTATGGGCCGGCGGCATTATTGGGCCATATTTCTTCAAAGATGATGCGAATCGCAGCGTTACTGTCAATGGTGAACGCTACCGAGCGATGATAACAAACTTTTTTTTGCCCGAAATGGAAGTTCTTGACTTGCATGATATGTGGTTTCAACAAGACGGTGCCACATGCCACACAGCACGCGAAACAATGGCGCAATTGCGAGGCGAGTTTGGTGAACAGTTAATTTCACGTTTCGGGCCGGTCAATTGGCCGCCTAGATCGTGCGATTTGACACCATTAGATTATTTTTTGTGGGGGTATGTCAAGGCTAATGTGTATAGGGACAAGCCCGCTTCGATTGACGCACTGGAAGCCAACATCCATGCATTCATTCGTGAGATACCGGCCGATATGTGTGAAAGAGTATGCCAAAATTGGACTCAGCGGATGGACTACCTGAGACGCAGCCGCGGTCAACATTTGCATGAAATTATCTTTAAATATTAAATTGCAAGGTTCAAACTATCGATTCAAATAAATATTTCATTCATTTTTTCGAACTTTTTGTGTTTTAACCTCTTAAAAAATCACCCTATATTTTGGTTGTCTGCATAAGTTAACTTACATTTATGCCCCTATTATGGAAGACAACTACAACCAAACCAAGGTTATCTTTCTCCAAATGGGATTATCGATTACAACTAGTAGTCTGTCAATGGACAACCATCATCCTATGAGTAGACAACTAATAAAATGTTTGTCTTTTCAGTTGTGTGTATTTATTATAGAAGACAACTGAGTTGTGTTGAAGTCGTCCTGAATATCAAAATCAGACAACTGCTTTTTATCAGTTGTGTTGGATTTGTTGAACGAAAAAGAATAGCTTTTTTTAATGAAAAATGGACAGAAAAAATGGAAGTAAGAATTAGAATAAAAAATGGATAATGGAATGTATGTTTTTAAAGTTTGAAAGTCACAAAACCAGCGCAATTTGATAGTCTAATGGGAATTTTGCAAGAACAACCTGATCTGGCCAGCGGTAAAGGACAGTTTGGCTCAAAAAAAAAAAATAAAATAAAATAAAATAAAATAAATATTGAAGAATTGCAAAAAATAGCTTTGGAGCTCAATAGTATCTGGCCACCTTCAAGTAGAGGAAAAGAATGGCAAAGAGTTCATTAATAGGTAATGCGAAACAAGACTTTTTCTACATACAAACTATTTTTGCAAGTTTGGGTACATTAGAAAGCCAACTTGAAAAGAAAACTGTTCAAGAATAAGCAAAGTATTGAAACAAGCGGGGGTGGTCATATGGGGTTGGTGGAGCTGCAAAATGCGGTAAAAGCAATTGGTTCGACCTTCGGCCTTAACCAGTCAAAACTCAAACTGAGCACCAAACGAATATGCTAAAAACAATTAGGAAAATCGAAAAAGTGAATTACAGAAACTTTATACTACCTTCAACAATGTACATACTGAAGCAATTCTAGAGTCCCTTACGGAGCTAGGGATAGAAAACCATATCAGTCAAAAGATTGTCTCTATGCTTAGTACCAGAATTATTCAATCAACACTAGGAAATAGTACCATAACCAAATTTGTCAGCTAAGGCACACCCCAATGAGGTGTCATTTCACCACTGCTGTGGGTCATAGTAATGAACAAAATACTCGTAACTCTAGACAGAGAAAAAATTAAGGTGGTCGGATATGCGGACGATTATGGTGTTATTGGTTTAAGGGAAGTTTACAAGAGTAATTAGCGAGATTATGGAAAATGCTCTAGTGAAGGTTAGCACCTGGGCCAGCAGATGTGGTCTTGGTGTCAACCCGAGCAAAACCGAACTGATGCTTTTCACCACTAAAACCAAAATACCCGACTTCACACTTCCTTGCCTAAACGGCCAACAATTATCTTTATCGAACAGCGCTAGATATCTGGGAGTGATCCTGGATCCCAAGCTCAGCTGGAAACTTAACATCGAACAACGGATAATGAAAGCATGCATAGCTTTCTATGCCTGCAACAGAACATTCGGCAAAAGATGGGGCCTGCAACCAAAACTGACCCTCTGGATGTAATCAGGCGTTGTACGACTAAGCCTTACTTATGGGTCAATAGTTTGGTGGCCGGCTCTAAGTAAAGCCTACAACATAACCAAACTTAATAAAGTACAAAGAACGACTTGCATGGGCACCACAGCCGCTCTACGGTCTACACATTCAGACGCCCTAACAGTCCTTCTGCATCTTTTACCATTAGACCTTAACATTACCAACTTCACAGCACTTAGCGCGATTAGACTCAGAGAGTCAGGGTGCTAGTCTGCGAGCCCCTACGGCCATAGTAACATTTTGCTTTCTCTACCAGGATAACTCTTACCACCCTTAACAGACTTCATTACTCCCAAAATGCTTTTCGCTAAACATTTTGAGTAGAATTCCCTTCAAGATAAGATTGGCAAGAGGGACGGTTGAACAGAGACTCGAGTTTAACAATATACACAGACGGTTCTAAAATGCACTGTGGGGTAAGTGCGGGTGTATTCTCAAAATCCTTTAGACTTCCGGATACGGCAACTGTTTTTCAGGCTGAATTACTTGCCATCCGTGAGGCCTGCCGTGATATCAAACTACACACAAACTTAGTTACGAGGCAAAAGATAGATATTTTCATTGATAGTCAGGCTGCTATCAAGGCTATTGCCTCAGTCAATATAACCTCATAACTGGTATTAGAATGCCGCAAGGAGCTGGCCTCGCTTGACCAGCTCCAGGTTACCCTGATTTGGGTCCCAGGTCACAGAAACGTCAGTGGGAACGAACACGCTGACGAACTGAGCAGGCAAGGCTCACACCTTCACTGTTCTCTTGCGGTACCGGTTCATATTCCGCTAGGAGCGGTCAAAGCAAAGATCTCCTCAGAGTTCCAATCGAGGGCCAACCTTAGATGGAGCAGGCTTACAAACTGCAACATATCCAGAAAGATGTGGCCAAACTACAACATGGAAACAACAACCGACCTTCTGAGCAAGTCACGTAAAGATATTGCCAGAATAACAGCGATAACCACGGGCCACTGGCCTATAGGAGATCACGCTGTAAGATTAGGCATCCCACATAATACACACTGCCGCAGCTGCAATGACGCGGCCAAAAAAAAAACCCTCTCTCACTACCTATGCACCTGTCCGGCACTAGCTGGAGCTAGACAGCGATCTTTTGGTAAACCCTTCTTCGACTCCTTTGAGGAGGTCTCGAAGAGTACTATCAAGCAACTGATAACATTTTTGAATTCCACAGGCTGGATCTAAACTCTCCTACTCAACCACCTTTAACAAACGGGTCAAATGAGTTGTGGTAACAAAACGGCACATAGTGCTACTTGGGTCTTTAATTAAACCGCCACTCCTACTTACCTACCTACCTATCAGCCCTAGCGAGGTATCCGTCGGAACGCAAAATTCTCCGATTTTATGCGATTCCGATATTTTGTAACGCATATTGGCGAATTACGTTTAAGTGCGATGAAGTGCATTTTATTGTTAATTTTTTGATAGCTAAGTTCCGATATCCTCCGAAAGAAATTAGTTGCGGAATTTGTTTACGAGTGCGGTGCGTCATCGGAATTGTTTATTTCTTTTCCGAAGTCGGACACTTATGGGATTGAGATCGGGGTATAAAAGGTAACAACATACAAGTGGAATGTAAATGAGATTGAGAGGGAATAATAGAAGTTAGCCTACCTAGGTATTTGTTTGGATTGTTTTACTGGCAGTTTTTCTTCTCTTTTTTCGGGTAAGCTACGTAAGCTACGTTGTATAGCGTTAATTATTTTGTGTTAAATTTGAGAAGTGGAACTCTGGCAAAGCAAGGCGAGCACGGGTCAGCTAGTATGTATATAAAAATATGTTGTATTGCGTTTGTCGCCAATGATCTCTGTTATGCGTGAACCGATTTTGATTCTAGAATCTCCCCATAAAAGGTGACGTTAATACCATGGTTTATAAGTACATACGGTCTTTGTAGGTGTATTGGTTCATGACTTATGACATGAGTTTTAGGGGCATGACACTTCCCATACAAAAAATGCACTCAAATGTATTAAAGTATTCACCGCCTTTTCCATTCGAACAACTTTGACTCCTAAACCTATCAGGGAGGTCATCTGTCCTTACTCGGCACCATTGAGTCTTGAAGCTCATGCAATGCCTCTTGATTACATGCTACCGGAATACGTCTTACATAAAAACTTCTCCATAATCGCCCCCCCCCCCCTAGGGAAGAATGGGAAAAATATAAACCTAATCCATCTCGACTTGACAGCATCTGGTACACACACGGTTCTAAGATGGAATCAGGGACTGGCTCTAGAATCTACGGTGAGTCAAACCAGGTGAACTTGTCAGTCAGCCTTGGGAAAAACTTATCCATATTCCATACTGAAGTCCTTGCAATCAACCATTGCGCTAGAATAAATCTAAGTTCTAACACACGTGGAAAAACCACATTCATATTCTCAGAGGTTGCAGGAAAGAAGGCCCCTAAAGAGAAAATGAAATAGGGCCCCAAATTTGGGGTTTATTTCATAACGAAATTAAAATAACGAAAATTACTTATTTTTAATATTGTTGATATTGGGTAAACTAATTTAGATCAAAGGAACTTTGAATATACTCAACCTCGCACCCACCTCGTAATCTAACAGTAAGCCCAAGCAGTTGGCAGCATCCCCCCCCCCCCCACCCCATACGTATTCCATGTCGGAAGGATAACAATTAATAATAAAAAAAATAGTTTTGGTTTTATTACTTCTTTTGGGGTCTTGTTCCATAATGAAATAAGACCCCAATTTTTATTAGGAAATAAGGCCCCAAAAAAGGAAATAACACACCAAATTTTATTAAAGATCGTTGTTGTTGTTTCTTGTATAATTTTTTGGGGACTTTTTTCATTTTTATATTGAGGCCTTATTCCATTGTGGCCTTATTTCGCAGAGCCATTCTCAGATAGCCAAGTAAATGTTTAAGCTCTTGATTCATCTGTCATCAACTCCGAAACTCGTCTTAGAAACATTCTCAACCATCTATGAACTTTCTAAGAAGAACCTAGTCATCCTCCACTGGATTCCAGCCCATAGAGGATTTGAGGGTAACGAATTGGCCGACTCAATGGCTAATATCGGAACAAACACTCCACTTATGAGACCTGAACCCTTCTGCGGAGTCAGTAAAAATCATTTCAGAAACTACATCAAGAACCAATCTCGTATGGAGTCTAACGAGATCTGTCAAAATACGGCTGGGTAGAATTGCACCAGAACATTTTTCCCCAAATTCTCCTCCAGAAATTACTACATCTTCACCGCATTGGCGTCTCACTGGACCCCATCTGTAGACTTTGTCTCGACGAATCCTCCTTAGTCGTCTCAGGAAAAACATCCTTGGTGATGAAATTGTTAATTCAGCATCTCTTGCGAATATACACCCAGATAAGATCCTTGTTTTCCTGACGGTTTCTGGAGTGAAAATATGGCTCTAGGAATTTACCAGGGAAGGTACAATAGGCTCCTCTAAGAAACCGCAGTGCCAGAGCTCCTTGAAGGCTCTCCCGCTCTACAATCTAATCCAATGTATTATATTTCGAAAACCACCCAATCGATAAAGTTCAAATTTACACACAATCTTAGGTATTGGGCCAGGAGTATACCTGTGAAGATTAGTCACAATTGGACAAAGGGACGTGACACCTCCCATACAAAAAATACATCACCTAATCGGTTGAGAAAAAATTTGCAAGCGCTTTTCTTCGACAGTCAAAGCCAAAGTTGGTCAAATTGGTAACATTAAAATGTATTGCCCTGATAAACAAAAATATTATCCAGGCAACACGATTCCTGGAAAAACGAAAAATGTTGTATAAACCAGAGCATTCATTCACTCACAACAGAGCATTACAATTAAATTACTTTTGATTTAAATGAATTTGATTTTTTTTTTTTTTTGTATTTTTAATTCTATCTTGTCTTGATATATAAAAACGTTCGTGCGTAGGTATGACCGACCATAGCGGCTAAACCACTGAAGCTATCCCCCTTATATTCACACCATATGTTTGTGTGGTGCTCCGGATGGTTTATGTTTATTTTAGACCCTATAGGGGGCGCTGGGGTAGCTTTTTGAAAATTCTTATTTATGGACCGATCTGGCTCAAATTTACACCGTATAACACTTAACAAAATAGAAAGCTTTTGCCAAAATTTGGACCCGATAGGTGGCGCTGGGAGATATTTACGAAAAGTTAGATTTCCCTGCATATCAATATTGTATCAACAATATAGTTGGCGTTGGTTGTCTATACTTTTTTGAATTTGACATTTCAGTAATTTATATTTCATTTAGCTGTACAAAGTACAATTGTTTGACGAAAACTCCAAATTAGTTTTTAATCAATTTTAAATAGGTAAATATCATTTCCATTCGATTACCTTCACAAATAATAACTTTTTTGATAGCATCGATTGTTTCAATGAAATATATAACTTGAATTTAGATTGTATGTACAAACGCTTTGTTGAAATTTTGTGCGAGGGCTTTGCTAGATTTGTCCCATTTTCTAAAAGAAGGGTTCTATCCAAACCTCCCTGGTATAATAAAAAATTAATTTATTTAAAGAATTTGAAAAATAAAGCATTTAAGTTGTTTAAAAAGTCAAATAATCAAAACCATTATGAGAACTTTAGCAAACTGCGCAGAGACTTCATAGGGCTTAGTAAATTTCTTCACAAAGGTTACATCATGTCTATTGAATGCAACATTAAACAGAATAGTAAATCGTTCTGGCAATATATCAACTCTAAAAGAAAATCTGTTGGAATTCAAAATACAATGCTTTACAAAAACGTGGAATCGTCTAATGTTGAATCAACCTTAGACTTTTTCGCTACCTTCTTCGAATCTGTCTACACAAAAAATAATTCTCATACCAATACGAGAAGTCAAATCACTAATTGTGTCAACATTGGGTCATTACAACTAGGCTTTGAAGAAGTCCTCCTGGCTCTTCAATCTCTGAAGCCAAATCCAAATTGCGGTTTTGATGGTATACCTGCCATTATACTAAAATATTGTAGTAATTCTCTTAGTACTCCTTTGCTCAATATCTTTAACCGTTCTCTTTCCGAAGGCAATTTCTTAGAGGAACCAAGGAAAATATTCATAACCACTGAGCCAATGTTCATGGTTGTTCTTTTGTTTTGTTCGTATTGTTGTATATTTCAGGTTTAGGCACTCTTTAAAGAAAGCACTATTTTGGACCCGATAGGTGGTGCTGTCGTCGATCTCCGAAACCGCTCAATCGATTTTAATGAAATTTTGTGGATGGTTGGTTCCAGCTTGAAACAGTTTTATTGAGACGATTGAAATTTTCGGGATGGGTATGGTTGCTTCAAGTTTGAAAGAGCGGATAGTTATGGACCCTATTGTTGGTACTTTACAAAACATAGGCGAGATAGGAAAACGGGTTGCGGCACTTCTCATTTAAAAAAAAAAACCAAACGCTATTTCTAAAGTTGTATAATTAAAAATATTAATGGACATTGTCCAAATAAAGAACTTTGCATAATGTGAGGAGGACTTAATACGAAAGGTACGAACAAATTCGGGTGGATACAACTCGTGTAAAAGAGGCTGACGTCCGGATATGCACTCATAACTCGGGAACGGATTGGTCGATTTTTATGATTTTTGGTTTAAATTCGCATGTGCCCAAGGAAGGACGTACTATGCTACTCTTTGTCGTGAAAACAAAACTTTATTGGGATTAGTTGAATTTTTGAATTCTTTGGATGTTCCGGGCAGTTATAATTTTGCTGCGCAACGACAATGCACCGAAACTTTGTAACGGAACGCGTTTGATTTGATGGTGAAATATCAAATCAAATGTCATCAAGGCGACGGTTTCGAGGGGAAAATTTAAAGGCAAACATTCTCATTGCTCGGATTCCCCTTATTCAGAACGATTTGCCATTCGTATTTAAGCGTCTTGAATTTTCCGTGCATCTCCCTTTCAATCTCAGAGATGGTTACACCTACCACAACATTTTTCATATGAGGGAACTCGAGAACGGTTCGTCCGATTTGAGCAAAGAGTATTGGATGCTCTTTGGATTTGAGCTATCTTTTCTTTGTTGTGTTTGTCTACGCCTAAGGAAGGTTCATACGACGAAAAAAAATGGAAAATTTGAAAGGGAAATTGGAGAATTGTAGAAATTTATTTTCCATATATCTTGTACGGGGAGTGTTATTTAAAAAAAAAATGGATTTGATCGTAGTATATACAGTGAGATCGCATTTGTCAAAACATATTTTTGATCAAAAAAATTAATTTCTGGTGGAATAGTGAATGCTCCAAATTCAAATTATTTTAGTCAAAAACTCAATATTGGGCGGGTTGAAGTTCGCCGGGCACGCTAGTATTTCTATATTTCTATAATATCTATATAGGTATGTACGGTTGTACGTATCACAATTTTACAAAATGAACAGAAAGGTTTGGAAAAACAAAAACACAGCCTCAGAGGCCGCAATACGAAAAGCTAGCTCGTAGAATGTACATTTCATTTTAGGTAAAATTTCAGCGCTTGGAAGTTGGTAGAACTGAAAAGCAAGTCAATATAAAGCTGGTATGTATCTATATTCTATACCTATATGCAGGTTGACCGCTGCAGAGTTCTAAAAAAACGCAAAAAAAAGGGCCAGTGAAAAAAAAATCACTACTGAAGCTATTTTGCAAATTTAGAACTTTTGAACGATTTTTAACAAGTATTTATCTGTAAATAGCAGCATTTGAAAAATTTATAAAGCGCCTTCTCCAACTACAAAAATGCCCAAAATAGCAAAAAGTTGTCTCAGGCACTAAAACACAGGGCCTAATTGCAACTTTTGTCGCACAACAGTCACGCTATGCCTATATGTAATTTCGATGCATTATTTAACAACCAACTTCATGTGCATCACCTTCTTCACCCGGAAACCTATTTTTAAACTACTCATACGTTCATCAAAAAATGTTCATCAATTCTAATCAATCATCCACCAATTCATTCGAACATCAATAAATATTATCCTCGACTGGGTCATCTCTTCGATATTTAAATTGACGTAGGTACTCCATACATAATTGGATACACTTCGCAAGGAACATTTTTCTGTTTGGTAAAGTGCCATCGGATGAATGAGGTATTCATTTCATTATCCTTTTTATCCGCTTCCCGCGATACACTGACACCAGCGCTACCCACATTGTTTCCTCTAACTGGCAGCTGTTGTTCAAAATTCAAATAGACTGAAATGCATATGGAAACTGATATGGTATTATGGTATCTAAATTTAAAATACTCCATGGATGTCAATCAATTTACTGCGAGTGGAGTGGATGCATATAAATACTCGTAGTATCTGGCGCGCACAAGAAAACTTTTTACATACCCACCCATATAGTATACAGCGAATTACTTTATATTTTAAATAAAGGAAAGAATAGAATGAAATCCACAATAAGGAGTGACTTTGTTGCGGAGAGCTTATCTCTGGCATACGAAGTGCAAAAAACAAGCTAATTGAAATAATACGTTACTCAACAATAAAACGGAATGAAGATCTTACATTCAAACAATGTGCATAAATTACATAAACTATTGCGTCCTTATAACAGCAAGGCGTATGTAATGAGAGAAATTTGTTTCTCTTCAACATTTCATAGGTACATAAACATACATCATGTAGGTACATATAATGCGATTATTTGTTGGAATGTTTGAATAAATTTGACACCCCTAGCGATGGTTTTTTTTATAATGCCTACATTTTTGGCAACATCTCTTTAAGAACAAAGGAAAGGGCTGACGTGACAACAAAAGCAAGCACGACGCTTTTTCAATGGCACACTTCACATAGGCCGACTGAGAAGGGTGCCTTATTCCGTCGAGTTACCAGAAGAGACAAGCGCCCTCACAGAACAAAAAACAAAAATCCTTTTATTTTGATCGTTGCTGTCGCTGATGACGATGAGTTCTTATTCCGACCGAGAGAGGGCGCACTAACATACAATGACCATCCAACCTTCAAGCCTTCAATAAGTGGTATTTCCTCTCCGGCTTAAATAACTACAAATGACGATGGGAATGGGGACGTTTAAGAATCTATAGTTTAAAGTATGCTTTATTTAGGTTAATAAATTGATCTTTATTAAAGTAACAAATATATTTTAAATTACAATTCTTGATAGCTATCTTACTTACTTACTTACTTAAGGTCGCGCTACAGTCCGGGGTGGACCTGGGCCTCAACCAATAAGCGTCTCCAGCCAGCACGATCTTTGGCCAGCTGTCTCCAGTTTCGCACGCTAAGTTGGTTAATGTCCCCTTCTAACGGGTGATTTTTTAGCTGGTTTGGTTTTGGCAACACTGGTTTTGACAGCTGACGTGTGTTTAGTACCTTGTGTCACTGTCAAACAGCTTCAGTTTGGTTTGCAATTTAACCATGGATCGTCTTACAAATGAACAACGCTTGCAAATTATTGAATTTTACTATCAAAATTCGTGCTCGGTTCGAAATGTTCATCGCGCGCTGCTTCCATTTTATGATCGGCATTCTCGACCTTCTGAACAGTCTTTTCGGAAGATTGTGACCAAATTTCGCACCAAATTTACTTTGTTGGACATTAAACCACCAACACGTTAACGTACTGTGCGTAGTGAAGAAAATATTGCGGCCGTATCAGCTAGTGTGACAGAAGACCGCGAAATGTCGATTCGGCGCCGTTCCCAGCAGTTAGGCCTTTGTTACAGCACTACGTGGAAAATTTTGCGGAAGGATTTGTGTGTAAAGCCTTTTAAGATACAGCTTGTGCAAGAACTAAAGCCAGCCGACCTACCACAATGCCGAATTTTTGGTGAATGGGCTCTTGGAAAGCTGGCCGAGGATCCGCTTTTTTATCGAAAAATTGTGTTCAGCGATGAGGCTCATTTTTGGTTGAATGGGTACGTAAATAAGAAAAATTGCCGCATTTGGAGTGAAGGTCAGCCAGAAGCATTGCAACAGCTACCAATGCATCCCGAAAAAGCCACTGTTTGGTGCGGTTTATGGGCCGGCGGCATTATTGGGCCATATTTCTTCAAAGATGATGCGAATCGCAGCGTTACTGTCAATGGTGAACGCTACCGAGCGATGATAACAAACTTTTTTTTTGCCCGAAATGGAAGTTCTTGACTTGCATGATATGTGGTTTCAACAAGACGGTGCCACATGCCACACAGCACGCGAAACAATGGCGCAATTGCGAGGCGAGTTTGGTGAACAGTTAATTTCACGTTTCGGGCCGGTCAATTGGCCGCCTAGATCGTGCGATTTGACACCATTAGATTATTTTTTGTGGGGGTATGTCAAGGCTAATGTGTATAGGGACAAGCCCGCTTCGATTGACGCACTGGAAGCCAACATCCATGCATTCATTCGTGAGATACCGGCCGATATGTGTGAAAGAGTATGCCAAAATTGGACTCAGCGGATGGACTACCTGCGACGCAGCCGCGGTCAACATTTGCATGAAATTATCTTTAAAAATTAAATTGCAAGGTTCAAACTATCGATTCAAATAAATATTTCATTCATTTTTTCGAATTTTTTGTGTTTTTTTTTTTTTAAAAAGTTCTAAACCTCTTAAAAAATCACCCGTTACTTGCGTGCGCCACCTGAGTCGCGTTCTTCCTCTACTGCGCCGTCCCTCGGGTGTGGATTCGAAGATCTTCCGGGCCGGAGCATTGACGTCCATTCGCTCCACATGACCCAGCCACCTCAGTCGTTGGACCTTTACTCTTCTGGCTAGGTCGATGTCGCTCTACAGCCCGTACAGTTCTTCGTTGTATCTCCTCCTCCATTTACCGTCTATGCAGACGGGACCGAAAATTACTCGAAGAATTTTCCTCTCGAAGTAACCAAGAGTAGCCTCATCCGCTTTTGATAGAGTCCATGCCTCTGCACCATAAAGTAGGACTGGGATGATCAAGGTCTTATAAAGGGTCACTTTAGTTGTTCGAGGGAGGGCTTTGCTACTCAATTGCTTTCTTAGCCCAAAGAAACAGCGATTAGCAAGAGTTATTCTTCGTTTAATCTTAGCCTAGGTAGTCCTAGTAGTAGTCCTTTACCACCTCAAAGTTACATCTGTCTATGGTGACATTTTGTCCAAGACGTCGGTGTTGGGTGTCCTTTCTTGATGACAGCATATACTTTGTCTTGCCCTCATTGACCACCAAACCCATCTTTGCCGCTTCCGTCTCAATGCTCACGAACGCGCCAGTGACATCACGCTGGCGTTCGGCCGATTATGTCGATGTCGTCGGCGTAAGCGAGTAGGTGGACGGACTTATGGAAGATTGTGCCTCTGGTGTTAGCGTTTGAGTTTTGCACTATTCTTTCAAGAACGATGTTAAAGAAGTCACATGACAGCGCATCGCCTTGTGCGTGCATTCTCCATTGTCATCCTGCACAAACGGACGAGTTTGGCAGGGATGCCAAAACTAGACATTGCTCTGTATAGCTCGTCTCTATAAATGCTGTCATAGGCGGCCTTAAAATCGATAAAAAGGTGGTGGGTTTGGATTTGGACTTCCTGGGTTTTCTCCAAGATCTGCCGCAGTGTGAATATTTGGTCAACGGTAGACTTTCCTGGCCTGAAGCCACACTGATAGGGACCAATCAGGTTGTTGACGTAAGGCTTCAGGCGTTCACACAACACGGCAGATAAGATCTTGTAGGCGATATTAAGAATACTTATACCTCTGTAGTTGGCGCAGTTCAGAGGATCTCCTTTCTTGAGGTTCGGGCAAACAATACTGAGGTTCCATTCATCGGGCATACTTTCCTCCGACCATATTTTACAGATGAGTTGGTGCATACTCCTACCCAAGTCATCGCCTGCTGCTTTGAACAGCTCGGCGGCTAGGCCATCTGCTCCAGCGGCTTTGTTGGACTTAAGCTTAGATATGGCTATCTTCACTTCGTCCAGGTCGGGTGGACGGAGTTGTTGGTCTTCATCGTCCAGGTTGAATGGTTCATTCTGCCTGACAGAGGGATTTTGTTCGTCATCGCCGTTAAACAGTCTGCAGAAGTTGTTCTTCCATACCCTCAGCATCGACTGTGATTCTTCTACGATGTTCCCTTGTTCGTCCTTGCAGGCTTCGGTTCGGGCTCTGTATCCTTGGGAGGTTCTTTTAACCCTTTGGTAAAACTTCCGAATCTCATTCCTGCAGAAGCATATCTCTATTTCCTCGATCGTGCGCTTCTCATGGCATTTGGCAGCAGAAATCTGAAATCTCAGATCAAAATCTGAAATGCCCAATAATCGAAAAAGAGATGACTGCTTAGAACGTTTTAGTTATACGAAAAGAGTACATTGGCATTAATTTAATGGAGCCAAATTATACAGTGCTGATAACACTGCTAATTGTCTATCAGCTGTGGATGGAACTCTCCACAAATTATTTTCCGCCGCCTTTTCGCGGACGTTTCGCTGTCCATTTGGAGACTACAGGAAAATTTCGTTACGGAACAGGTCCGTATTATACGCTTAACTTAGAGGAGGTGGGTTCCTGAAACAATATTGAGATCATACTAACATTCTGTTGGGATATTAAATGTGTGGGCGATTTGGGTTTAACGGGAATGGTTCACTGGGGATGGCGATCGTTCCGCTAAAGGTCATTGGTTTTTTTAACGACCTCATAGCAATACCAAACCTAACCTAACCTAAATTCAGAAATAAGAACTAAATCAATTTACAAAGTGATGAATATAAAAACAAAGTGGTACACAGATGGGTCAAGATAATGATAAACGAACAAGAGTAATCGCGACCCACTTTTCTGAGTTCCTCCTGAGTTCCTCTATCAAACAAATACAAATCTTTCTTTAACTATTGAATTTGCCAATTGTTTTAATTAAACGAAAATTAATTTTCAGAATACTAGGTCGCCTACATGAGCTCTCCTAATGCATGATGACTATAATATATAATTTTTGAGTTATCTAATATATAAAATTATCGTGTCACGGGGTGCGTAGTTGAACTCCTCCGAAACGGCTCCACCGATTTTCGTGAAACTTAGTGTGCATATTGGCTAGGGTTGAGAATCGGACAACATCTATTTTTCATATCCCTAAATGTTAAGGGTGGTCCACCACTAAATTTTTTATTTTTTTCATGGGGAAATACACTTTGAAAAAAAAGAAATTTGATAAGATAAAGTAGTGACACTTCAAATACAAAAAAAAAAAAAAAATATTTTAAATTTTAAAAGCAATTGTTGTTGTCAATTATTTTAATTGTTTTCCAAGCAAATTGTTGTTGTCAGCAATTTTGATTTTTTTTTTTCTTTTAAATATATATGTATGTACCTAAAAAGTTTGTTCTAATAAATTATGTTTACTACGTTACATTAAGTAACTTTTTAAAATGAAGTAGATACTTTGATTATAATAAAAATTATATTATGGCCAACGATATTTTGCATCGAATTCGCACTGTGACATCGGATAATGAACTGGAGATGTCAGATGAAATGCGCAACAAAGTGGCACTTTGTTGTGCAAATTGGGGATGCCACAGCTGGAACTGGAGCGAGAAATGGACTTCGAACGAATCGCATTGAGTCAAGCTGTTGTTGCGTTCAGGTAACGCACAAAAAGAAAAGGAAGTGTTTGTCTCCCACCTTTCCACCTTCCTACCCATTCCCGATTTTTCGCCCTCGATTCCTTCCGCTATCATCTTGAGGAAGTGGCCTAAAAACGAATCCATATTTCCCTTGGTCACGGCATCACGCGTGAACGGCTGGACCGATTTCACTAATCTTTTTTTATTGTGTTTGTTATTGTCAGGAGAAAAATCTTATGAAAGAAAAAATTAAGAAAATTGCGCGGAAAATTAGAAAATTTAAGAATACTTAACCACCATATTAAATTATATCTCATGTACCTAACCATAGCGCTTTTACAATTCAAACTTTTTTGATGTAACCTTATGGCGCTTAACCTTATGTTATAACATTGACATAATGCTTGCTGCAAATATCGTCAAAGAGGATGTAAAAAAATGAATATCGTTTAAAACAGATGCTTCGATCGGAGTTATTATATTGATAAAATACATATAAAATAATCAATTTATTATTTCTAACAAAAACTGAATTTCTTAGTGCACATCGTCGGAAAATCCTCAACATGTGGCGTTGTATGCGTATGTCGTTTTTCAGTTCAATTAAATTTTCTTTAATAATAATCATCTTAATTTATACATATAATTCTTTCGGGACGAAACTCGATGATGATGATATAACTCGATAGCCACTGGGTCAATTTTTATGATTCTTCTTTTGTTATGTTCGTATTGTTGTATTTTAGGTTAACGCAAACTTAAAAGATAGGATTTTTGACCCACTATATGGCGTTGTTTCACGATCTCCAAAATCTCTCACCCGATTTCAATGAAATTTTGTAGATTTATATTCTTCGTTTCCGCTTGAAGGATAGGATACTTTTGGACCTGATAGGTGGCGCTGCTGCCGATCTCCGAAACAGCTCTACCAAGTTCATTGAAATTTTGTAGATGGATATGGTTGCTTCCAGTCTTAAATTTCGGATAGTTTTTGACCCTATAGGTGGTACTTTGAAAAACACAAGCGGGATAAGAAAACGGATTTTGGCACGTCCCATTCAAAAATAAAATCAAACTCTATTTCTAAAGTTGTTTAATTAAAATTATTAATGGACATTGTTCAAATAAAGTAATTTGCGAAATGTGAGCAAGACTTAATACGAAAGGTATGGGCAAAGCCGGGTGGATACAGTTACATATAAAAGAGACTGACGTCCGAATGTGCACTCATAACTCGGGGACGGATCGTTCGATTCTTATGATTTTGGTTGGAAGGAAGGGCATAATGCTACCTTTTGATGTGAAAAAAACTTTATGGGGATTAGTTGAATTTTTTAATTCTTTGGATGTTCCGGGCTTACCTCTTCATAATTTGGACTTGAAAGTCAGCTCAGTTAAAATGCTGTTGCGCAATATCAATGTATCGAAACTTTGTAAAGGATCGCATTGATTTATGGTTAAGGATCTTACATCAAATATCATGCAAGTGATAATTTTGAGGGGAAATTTCAAAGGCAAACACTCTTATTCCGCAGATTTCGCTTATTTAGAACGATTTACCATTCGTGCGACTTCAATTTCCCGTGCGTCTCGCTTTCACTATGTCAATAATTTATTGCAAGGATAATCGATGGATGTTTGTGCATTAGTGGCATCAATCTTGATTTCCCATGTTTCTCACATTGTAAATTTAGTGAAAAAGCGGAAGGTTGGCCGAAACGTCAAAATCATTGCGGTTTGATTGAAACAAATCAACATTTCTCTTCATCATTTATTTATATTGCATTTAATATAACTTTTTAATAAAGAATAATTGGCCGAATTACAAAGAAACCACATAGAAAATATTTTTTCTATTTTTTCCTGGTGGTTTCACTGCAAAACCAAATAGATTTTAAGGAACTGTATCTCATTTAAAAGTAAAAAAAAACTGTTTTGTCTGTTATGAGAGCTTCGAACGTGCTAAATCGTGCATTTAGATTCATCGATTTTGTCAGACGAAGCGATTTACGTATTTTTTACTAAGTTTTCTCTTATTTACGTGCTAAAATCGCTTTTTTAAACAACAATAAAAGGGTAACATATTTTAATTTTTATTTTTAAATATATTTTTTTAACATCACTAAAGCAAGTTTTATCAGAATTTCAAACAAGTATAAAAATATTTGAAAAAAATAACACCTCCGGGAACAAAGGGCTAACTAGAACTAATTTTTATTTAATTCAACTTAGAGGGATTCGTCTGTAATATTAATTCTAATAACAAAAGTTGACTATCGTTGGCTCTTGCAGAAGGTGATTTAACTAAATATTCAATTACTTTGATTTATTCTAATAGAAATTATAATATTTCAAGCAATAATTTAACAAAACTTTTCATTTTATTAAAACTTTACATACAAATTCAAGGAGTTAAAAAAAAAACAGAATCACAAAACCACAATCTCAGGTAATAATAAAATAAATACCGAACTGTCAGTTGAAAATTGCATGAAGCCAACGAAAAACAAAAAAAAACTAGAAAGAGGAAAATCCCCTTTTTAACGACAGTTTCGCAGGTATAAGTGCTGCTAAATTTGCAATAAATTTTAAGTGAATTAAATTTAGTAAGGTTGACATTGCATTTTCGTTTAAGTGTAAGATATTTTAGGTCTTTAAAAAAAATAGGAGTACGAATGTGAAAGGAGGAGTACGGGAGTACGGAGAGGCTGAAAGGTGTATAATACTCCTATAGGAGTACTTTCGGTAACACTGTAGGTACTCCTTTAATTATTTTGTATTTATGAAGGATCTGTTAATATGCAGTTAAACCATTTTTTCTTAATAAAGAGTTGGTATTTGGTAGCCCTACCGATATTTGTGAGAGAATTATGCAAATTTATAGTGCTCACTATGGCAACCATGTGAGAGCTTTAAAATGGAGACAGCTTATTAAGATCCATAATAATTAGGGTGAAAGGCAAATAGCCTATCTTCCCTGTACTGAAAATTCGAATTGAACAGAGTATAGGATAATATCTCTGAAATGGTTTAAAAAAACGAATTAAACACCGGCCTAACAACTGCTGCAGAAGAACAGTCATAGTTCGTGTACGATCTGAGAGAACAGAGTGGCGCGAGTTGCCATTTCATTTAAAAACTAACCGCCTTTCTGTAATAGCGAAATTCAAAAGTGCCCCATCGTCCAAAGTACCCCACCCTACCCTAAACAAAAATGATTCCATAATCAAATCATATTGCTACTTCTGCATCACCCTGTACCTAATAGACCAGGACTGATCTTATTGTTTAACAAAACACAGTTTTGTTTGTATTGCATCTGTAGATATGTGCCTTCAGGCGAAAAACTCGCACCAAATAGATAGCCATGGATCTTAAGTGAGTATATGTCTAGATTTGAATCCTCTTCATCATCGCTGCTTCCACTTTCAACTCACAAATCTTCAGAAAGTAAATTATTGCTTTCATTTGTCATTTGATTTATAAAGTCTAGGCAATTTGAGAAAACAATAGTTAAAAATTTCGGTATTCACGTTAATTTCGAACTATTATTTACTCAAATTTCGAATTCTTTGTATTTCAGCTTTTGAGATTTCTCATATTTCGAACTTCGAAAAATTATTTTCTTAAATTTTGGAGAGCCTTTGAGAAAATGTTAGTTCAAAATTCGCGTGAAATTCGAAATATTATTTTCTCAAATTTCGAATTCTTTGTATTTCAGCCTTTGAGAAAATAATATGTGGTTCGAAATTTAACTACCTACTACGAACAGAGGGAGAAATAAAAATGTTCGGTAAAGGCGTTTTGCTTCCATCTTTTTGTTGATATGAGCAAAGAATCCTGGCAGCTATGATGATTTTTTTCTAATTGCTTGACAAAAATGAAACCAGCACGTTGTATATTTGGCAGACGGAAATATTTTCTGCAAAGCATTTCTTAAGCCTTTTTAAAATCGGTGACAAAGGATCTTGGGCAAAATTTTAACAAATTGGCTTCTATGTACTGAAAACCATGCAGGTACATTTTTACGGATTTGTTGCTGTGTAAACCTAATAAGTAAAGTTTCATTAATGCATATAAATTTAAATACATATAATAATATAAAGTACTACATGATCGTCGTGAGAAAAATGTATTATACACAGTTGCTTATATCCGCAAGATGGGACAACGCTAAAAGTAAAGTCTAGAAGATAGTTTTTCTGATTTCCGTCCGGTAACTTCTGTGTTTGCGCAGAAATTGTCGGAGACATAAAAATGGATGTGTGGAACACTTATCTTCGGAATTCTCACTAAATTTTCGTTATTAAATTACAACTGCCCTAGCATTGCACGCACTCGCATAGCACGTACCTATATCTATTACATAATTAAAAAAAAAAATAAATAAATAAATAGTTGGCGCAACAGGTCTGGAGAGACCCTAGGCCTAGCTTCTCACAACTATTCGTTTTGTGTGAGTTTTTCATTTTTGGAACGAATGGAAGGGATCTACAGTTTTTATGCCGACTCCAAACGGCTAATTGAGAAGCTCTTACAAGACATTTATACCCTCGGATGTTTGTCAGACGTTCGCGAGAGGTAGCGCAGCGGAAAAAAACCCTAAGTAGGAATTGGGTTCTTGCGGGATTCGAACCTGGGTCTCCCGCATAGCAGTCCAACACACTAACCACTAAGCTACTGCGACTACATAATTTTTATTTTACATAATTTAGATTTAGATTTAATTTTATATAGTTGTTTTATTTCTGATATGTATAAAAGTTGGCTTCCCTTCCTAAAACCTTCGCAGATTTCATAAACAAAAACTAAGTCACCAAAATTAGCCATATTACCGATTTGTATCACTCAAAGTTAATCAACTAGTGAGAAGACTGTACATTAAGTTAGAGCCAACAAACATTGATTACGGTAAAATTCACTTGTTTCTCTAACAAGTACAGTTGGCTTTGCAAACTCTTTTGCGTACTCTCTGAAAATGCAAATGTTTAGAGAATTCGCATCTATTTCACTTTCATTAAGCGAAATGAAGCCTACATAATTCTGCAAACATTTTATTCGGCTTTATTTCCCAAGCAATGTTCGGCGTTATTTCACTTTGAGATTCTTTTCGCTTTTACAAAGTGAAATAACGCCGAGTTTTGGAATTCGGCGTTATGCACAGCAGCCATGAAATTTGCAGTTCTTATCCAAGAGACCGAGTCGAACTGTGGCGCAGGCAAACTTTTGGAATATTGTTTGAAAATTATTGGTCCACTTTAACTTGCCCTAAGGCTGCCAACCACACAAATGGCGATAAATTTAAATCTTGCGTGAAGGTTTGGGACATTCCTTACAAAACCTGAGACGGTATTTCACCGGCTTGCTAGCCTTGTATCGGAACAAAATGGTGCTATAGAGCGTTTCCTCCTTCACACAACTTCAAACCACTATCACCAACCAAACCTTCTTCCAACTTGTCAAACTCTAAAATTAACTCTTCATAAATCATAGTTCTCATACCTAACAAATTATACCAACACCTAACACGCATTCTTCGGCCCCCAAATTATAATTACCTAACCCAACAATAAATACCAAACCAAACTAAATGAATAATTCGTTTCTGCGGCGCCCTGAAGTGTAATCCTTATCTAGTTTCCAAACTTTATTAATTTGTGGACAATATTCCATGAATTTGTGCCATTCCCTACCCATATCCTTCAAAACAAATCGTCCCCAACCGCAACCATCACAGAATGCAAGCTCTTTCAATATGACTCGACAGGCAGAGTTATCGTTGTCGCGAATAATTGCATTAACGGAAAATCTTTAGAAAGCAATTCAAACGTTCATATTTCACACCGTGGACTGGACAGTGAAGTTAGTTATGCGTTGAATTATTTAAACACCTTCATTCATGTAATTTACATTTGACTATAGTAAAAACTTGTCGAGTAGGTCATGGGTCTTCTTAGGAAAGCAAATCAGAAACTGCTATTGCTGTCGTATGTATGGTCTGGTCATACCTACAGGTCCTTTTCGGTGAAATATCTTTCATTTTACAAAATCACACACATCCAGGCCGGGTTTTCGCAAGAATACATAAGGATAATGAAGAGCCAAAAGGAGAGGGGACACAAAAAGATTTCCACTTTGTGTAAGTGGAATTCAGCTCATAGTCGGAATTTGTTACGAGAGGAAAGATTTTTCTCTGAATGTGAGTCATGAATGTGCGCTTGATCCTGTTGCTTATTTGTATATACCTTGAGGGTACAACATTTCGGAAATTGATTGTGTTTGGGAATATTGCTGGATAGAAACATCAGACAAAACCGCTTTGGCCTTTTATTTGAATAGAATTGAGATACGCATACGGTGTACATATTGTGTTATTGATGTCAAAAAAGGGTGTGAGTAGTTAATATTTCTCAGTTATCGCGGGACAACCTGCTTGACAAAATATTTACATTCCATCAACTGAACCGAGCTCGAGAAGTGAAAAGAAGAGGGATTTTCCGTAAGAGTTAAGACCTGCTTCTTGTGCATGAAGGCATATTTTTTGAAAGAGCTTGGAAATTCTTAAAATTGATTTTGATTTGCAGCCAGGGCAGAAGGTGTCTTAGGTAAAGTATTATTAAGCCAAACTAGTTTGTGACATTACGCCAAATAATAAAGGAACTTCAGATCTACTCAGCCTCAACAATTTACCACTTTGGAAGTGTCTCTCGCGCAAACTATTCACTTAAAAAAAAAATGATATTTGAAGACCTATCCATAGATACCCCACACGTATGGGTTTGATGAAAAAAACATTTTTGAGTTTCAGTTCTATGTATGCGGGGACCCCCAAAAATTTACTGTTTTATTTTTTATTTTTGTGTAAAATCTTAATGCGGTTCACAGAATACATCTACTTACCAAGTTTCAACTGTATAGCTCTTATAGTTTCGGAGAAAAGTGGCTGTGACATACGGACGGACAGACAGACATGACGAATCTAATAGGGTTCCGATTTTTGCCATTTTTATTTTTATTTTTTATTTTTTTTTATATACTTCTCCCGGGAAAGGCGAACCTATAACGCTTCAACAGCGCCCCGAGATGCCTGCAGATGTATGTTTGTTCTGCACTTAAATTGCTGCAAATTATAGTCTTCTGGAAATATATCCCCAGGAAGCGAGTTCCAAAGTTTGCTTGTCCTGTAACAGAAGGAGTTTTTGAAAGTTGATGTCCTCGCGGTTGTCAAGTATACTGTGTGGTCATGAGCATTAGCAGCCTGTCTTTTTGGGCGCCCAAAAGGGCGAGGGATAATGTCTTTGAGTTCCTCAGAACATCTACCATGGAAGTACCTATAGAACAAGCATAGGTCAGCGACTTGTCTTCTGTGCACCAACGGTTGTAGATTCGATGTGAGTGTAGGGTCTCCAATGAGTCGAACTGCTCGTCTCTGTATGCTATCAAGCAGGTTAAGTGAATGTTTTGGGGCCGAGCTCCATATATGGGAACAATATTCCAAGCCTGGTCTAACCTGTGCTTTGTAGAGAAGGAGAAGTTGCTTGGGGCTAAAGTACCTCTTTGCTCTAAATAGGTAGCTCAACTTTGCGGACGCCGATTTTGCGATATAGGATATGTGGTTCTGCCATGTGATTCCTGAATTGACTGTGACTCCTAGAAGGTGCATTGAGTCTTTGTGATGGATTGGATGGTCATCCATTTTGATCTGAGGAACTGTTGATGCATTTTTTCTGGAAAATGTTGTGAACTGTGTCTTGTTTGCATTAAATACAACCAAATTGTCCTTTCCCCACTTCAAGATTTTGTCCAGATCATCATTTTGAGAATTAATTTGTTCACATCTCTGACTGTGTGGTGTAGCCGTATTCACAGGCCCATTGTTCGAGATGGAGGATATAAGAGTGCTGTCATCTGCAAAGCTGTAGATATTATTATTTGTCGATCCAAGCAAATCGTTGATGTGGAGAAGAAATAGAGTTGGAGAAAGAATAGATCCTTGGGGCACTCCTGCATTTATAGCAAACGAATTGGATGACACACCATCTACAACAACTTGGATCGATCTTCCCAGAAGAAAATTTTGCATCCATCCGCAGAGTTGTTGTGGTAATCCGTAAGAAGATAACTTGCCCAATAGGGCTCTATGCCAGACTCGGTCAAATGCCTTTGATATGTCCAAGGCTCCGAAATCCGTATTGCCTGTCGCTTATTAATCGATGGCCTTCTAGATATTTGATTATTTCGACATTTGTTGCCTTTTCCATTACTTTAGAGAGCATTGAAAGTAACGCTATTGGACGATAGTTTTGTGGCAGACATTTCTTCCCTTTCTTTGGAATAGGTTGAATGCGAGCGGTCTTCCAGCAAGAAGGAAACGTCTTCTGGGAGTACGACATGCTAAACAGCTTACAGAGTACAGGTGCAAGTTCTGGTGCACAGTTCTTGAGTACTATAGCCGGGATTCCATCGGGTCCCGTTGCCTTATTGCAATCTAGTTCTTTAAGGATGCGTTGAATTATTCGAGGCCGAAATTTCACTTCTGCCATCGATGATTGTATCCTCGGCATATTTGGTGGCTCTAGCTGTGCAGAATCTAGGGTGGAATTCTTTGAAAACATGCTAGCGAAAAGATCTGCCTTTTCTTTAGGTGTTGTTGCTAGCGTGCCGTCTTCTTTTACTAGAGTTGGAAAATAAGAGCAACTAAAGTTATTACTGATTGCCTTTGCCATGGAACAGAATGCGCGTGAGCCGCTAGGACATCCAATCACTTTGTTAGTGACTCTTTCGCTGTAAGTTGTCTTCGCCGATTTAATAATTAGGTTGCATCTATTTCGAAGAATTGTAAATTCAGATCTTTTTAGTTCTGAAGGGTTTGACCGCCATTCACGGAAAGCCTTGTTTTTCGCTGCGGTAGCTCGCTTGCATTCTTTGTCAAACCACGGTTTATTTGAAGCTGATTTTTTGATGCAATGTGGAATATAAAGTTCCATACCAAATAAAATAATTTCGGTTACGGCTTCTGCGCACATATTGACATCAGTAGGTATCTCTAAAGCACATACCAGCCCATGGCAACGAAGCGAAGAAATTAAGCAGCTCGTCCCAGTTAGATTTACTATAATTCCAAATCGAACGATAACGATCCTTTTTCGCTCCTATTGGTATCGGTATAGAGAGGATAGCAGATATTAGAGCATGATCCGAATTCCCTAAGGGAGCAGACACTTTTATTTCATAATTATCTGGCTCTGTTGTGAGAAACAGATCGAGAGTGTTTCCATAATTTGTTGGATTGTCTGGAATTCGCGTGGGCTCATCAACGAGCTGAGTGAAATTGCATCAAATGGCGAAGTCTTCAGCTTGTTTCCCTGCCTCGTCCGTTCGGTTAGAATATCGTAGCCAATCCATGTTATGGGCATTGAAGTCACCAAGTATAATAACTTCAGCGGTTGGATAATAATTAGATGGCGCGACAGGCCCGGAGGGACCCTGGGCCTAGCTCCTCACAACCATTCGTTTTGTGTGAGTTTTCATTTTTGGAACGAATGGAAGGGATCTACAATTTTATGCCGACTCCAAACGGCTAATTGAGAAGCTCTTTCGAGACAGTCATACTCTCGGATGTTTGTCAGACGTTCGCGAGAGGCGGCGCAGTGAAAAAAACCATAAGTTGGAATTATCGGATAAATGACGAAATAATTTAGATGGTTCGTTATCATTTGATGAGCGGTACAGGCAGCAAACGAATTTGGTACAACTTTGTAGAACGACCTTTAGCCATATTATGTCGAGATCCGTAGGTTCCATTTCTTCTTCTCTTACACACGCCAGATCTTCTCGGACAAACACACATAGTCCCCCCTTATATCGAAAACGAGGATGTAGTTCGTATTCTGGACATTGAAGATATGTGTAATCAGTTGTTGAGTTTATTTGAGTCTCTGTTAAAACTAGGACGTCTGGCTTTTTTTCTTGCAGATGCTGGTACACACAGCTGACGTTGACATTGTTGAGTCCTAGACCTCGAATGTTGCAGAAATCGGTTGCTAGCTTTCTTCTTTTAATGTTTAGTCTCTTTTGTCTTTGTGTTCGTTGATGTCTGACGTCATGCAAGTCTTGTGGGTGATTATTTGCATGTTGAACCCCCTGAGATAGTCCCCCCCGGAGATCTGAATTTACCTCCGGAATTCTTTATCTCAGGAAGTTGCATCATGCCTTTTGTGTCCCATCCGTGTTGCACCGGCCCATCTGCCAAACTCCGAAACGTAGTCAAGACTACTTCACGGAGCCTATAGCATGATGTGGTGGTATCTCCCCGGGCGATGGAGCCCTAAAAAAGTGCCAAAATATCAAAAAAACAAAAAAAAAAAAACAGCGGTCACGCTGACATGGAGAACTAAAACCAAAACTACCCCCGTTCGATTCACTATTTTTCCACCTCAAGCTCAATAGAACAGCACCTGCTGAAAGCGGTCTCTGATTTTGAGTACAAAAATCGGAGGAACAAAATAATGAAAAACAGCAAAAGACACACATCCTCCGAAGATCCAACTATTTTTCTTTCCTTTCCCCAAGTACACAGTTCTCTATGTTCCTCTGTGCGCATCTTGGAGGCAATATAGTAGTTCCATCAATATCCTGCTGCTACAGAAAAAATAAATAAATAAAGACTAGAATAATCAACATGGAGTGACAACGTATGTGATAGAGCGATGTGGAATGTCTCCCTTGAGAAATGAAGTCCTTGCCCGTCGGTGTAGAAACAATGTTTTCCCTCCCCATCACCGATGTACTTTGTGTAGGTACTCAAAATTGTGTATTGAACTCTTGTTATAATCAAATAGAAAATCCTTTTTAATTTGCTTGTACGTTTTGCTATCAGATTTTAATATATTCAAAGTGGATATTTGTACAACCTACCTACTCAAAATAGTGTTCAAAGGATGAACATAAAACCGAATATATATTTTTTCGAGCACACCTACGAAATGTGAATAATTGCTATAACGTCGTTGCGCTTTTTATTTTGAGGGTGAAAAGTTGCTTGGTTACTCCCTTCAGTCATGGTAATGTCACTGATACAGTGTTGCCTGGCGATTCTGGGTATCAGAACGTCTCATTAGTTTGACAAGACTTCAAACGAAGTGTATAGTTAAAATTTAATTGGAACAGGAACAGTCCTTAATCTGACATGCATTATGGGACTAGCGCTAATGGATTTTTAATTTGCAAAATAAAAGAATTGTCGCTGCTTAGAGGGTGATGTGGGATACTCACCTCGGACTAGGTGGATTCTGAACATATTTCGATGGAATTTGAAAATTATGTTCGAATCAAAGTTTACCACTTGAGGAAACTAGATTTTTACTTATTCACGTAAATAAATAAAATAAAAGTGTCAGTGATTCGCAATACCGTATTATGTTGAAATTCTTTTCGAAATCTTCGTAAAATCGTCAGGCAAACTTTCAGAAATTTAGGTAGCTACCCAAATTCTTAAGCGCAAACGAACTTTCGGATGCTGGGACTTGAACAAATAAGAAGAAAAACCAAACGAATATCTTGGAGCTGTTTGTATTGTATAACAGAAAAATTATTCGAAAGCCTGTTGGTTGAGGAAAATTATTTAAACAGAATCGAAGAGTGTTTTCCGTTGTATATCGTTAAAATTATTCAATCGTTCCTATCATCCCGAAGTTTCAATTTGTCCATCAACCAAAGTCTGTCAGATAATTATTTGATTAATGCAGGTGTGCCACAAGGATCAGTCCTCGGTCCAGTCCTCTTTAATAAAGGGTGGTTAAGTTTTAAGGGCCGATGTTGATTTTGAATAAATCACAAATTATTTAGGAAATTAGTGGTATTTCTTTTTATTATGATAATATTGGTATGGTTCAATTATGTATGGAACAAAATAATTGCCAAGTTTCCGCCGCGACCTCGGCGGTACACATCCATCCGATGGTCCAAATTTTCGATGAAGCTAAGGCATAATTGAGGTTCTATGCCATTAATGTGCCGAATTATCTCATCCTTTAGCTCTTGAATTGTTGCTGGCTTGTCGACGTACACCTTTTCTTTCAAATAACCCCAAAGAAATAAGTCCAACGGCGTCAAATCACATGATCTTGGTGGCCAATTGACATCACCACCACGTCAGATAACACGGCTATTGAATTTGTCGCGCAAAAGAGGCATTATTTCGTTAGCTGTGTGGCAAGTGGCATATCTTTCAATTCGGGCCATAAAAAGTTCGTTATCATCTCACGTGAGAGGAGCAATTGTTGGGCACAAGTTGATGTGGACTGCTCTTCAGCCACACTATCGCGAACAGCAGCAATATTTTCTGCAGTACGAGCTGTACGAGCATGCTGGGGATATATTTCCAGAAGACTACAATTTGCAGCAATTTAAGTGCAGAACAAACATACATCTGCAGGCATCTCGGGGCGCTGTTGAAGCGTTATACATAGGTTCGCCTTTCCCGGGAGAAGTATATAAAAAAAAAAATGCACTGGTGTTTTCACATCTCCTACAGACCCGGTTTGCTCAAATTTTTGCACGATTTTTCCGATTGTACGCAAGTTTGGACGATTAAATTGACCGAAAAAATCACTAAGTGCACTATATGCATTTAGATTTGAACGCCCATTTTCATAATAAGCCTGAATAACTTTAACGCGTTGCTCGATTGAGAAATGTCAAAATTAAATGCAGAAAAAAAAAATTGACGTTTAGGTGTGGTTCACATTCAATATCGGCCCTTAAAATTTAACCACCCTTTATATATACTTCCGATTTCCCCAACTTGACAAACTGTAACATTGCCTTATTCGGTGACGATACTTGCATTTATTCTTCAGATGCAATTGGTTTCAAAATTTAAACTAACTTGCAATCTGGTTTAAATGCTGTTGAAGTATATTTTAGTGATTGGAAAATTTACTTATTTATATATTTATTTATTTATTTTTTTGTGTTTTCTTTATCTTTATCGAAGGCTAAAGGTTGACGACTGTCTACGCGTCTGGATAGAAAACATGCTTAGCAGCAGAGTAATCTTATCCGAGCTGGGGAGCTGTCAAACCAAACGGTCAGTGCACAGAGGTACACCCCAAGGGGGGGTGCTGTCGCCACTACTTTGGATCCTAGTAGTCAACGAAGCACTCATCATCCTGAGAAACATGGGGTGTAAAGTCATAGCCTATGCAGATGACATCGCTATCGCCATACCTGGCAAATTTCCCAATACAATTAGGGATCTCATGGAATCTGCTCTGCACAAGTTAGTTAAATGGACCGAGACGGTTGGACTTGACGTCAATCCATCAAAGACAGAGCTAATCTTGTTCACTAACAGATATAAAATTCCTAGCATAGCTCCTCAAAAACTTAAAAATAAAGAGCTAAAATTTACTAATCACGCAAAATATCTAGGTCTAATTCTAGACAGCAAGCTTAATTGGAAGCTGAACATTCAGGATCGTACAAGAAAGGCCGCGGTCGCTATGCATACCTGTAGGAAGGCCCTAGGTCCAAGATGGGGCCTTCAGCCCAAGGTAACAAATTGGCTCTATACTGCGGTGGTCAGACCTATTCTGTTTTACGGAATCCTGGTCTGGTGGCCGGCACTAAAGAAAAAATGCAACTCCAGATCCCTGGAACGCATACAAAGATCAGCCAGCATGTGTATCACAGGGGCACTGAGATCCACACCTTCGGCTGCCTTAGACACAATCTTACACCTTCTTCCCGTCGATATATACGGGAAAATGATTGCGTCCATGGCAGCTTTAAGACTTAGAGAATGTCAGAAATGGACCAACTCTTTGACGGGCCATACGAATATTCTTCCTAGCATAATCCCAAACAAAACGGATTACACTATCCCTTTCGAGGACTTTAATATTAAATACAAATAATCCCAGAACGTTCCGAATGGGAAAATGGAACAATCGATAAGAACTATGCACTTGAAATCTATACAGATGGATCAAAAATGGCGGAAGGCACGGGAGCGGGAGTCTTCTCTCAATCACCCGAGTTGAACATTGCCTTGCGTCTCCCAGACCACTGTAGCGTCTTTCAAGCTGAAATAACGGCTATACGCGAGGCAGCCTGCAGACTTGCCTTGTTGGCGATAAACGGTAAAGCTATCGCCCTCTACATAGACAGTCAGGCAGCTATAAAAGCCCTGAATACACCAACAACCAGATCAAAGTTGGTAAAACAATGCCGGGAATCTCTCAATGAGATTGCGGACAGATGTTCAGTAACCCTGTGCTGGGTTCCAGGTCACAGTGACATTCCGGGCAACTGCAAAGCGGATGAACAAGCCAGACAAGGAAGCAACCTTCACTCAAACAACATTAGTGAACCGCACGCTCCTATGCAATCTATCAAATTCCTCCTATTCAAAGAGGCAATAAAGGCTGCAAATAATAGGTGAAACAGCATTGATACCTGCGTCATATCCAAGCAAATCTGGACAAAACTTGACGCTAAAAGGACTCAAAGACTTCTCTCTGTAGGCAGAAACAGAATCAGCTCCATTGTGGGGGCATTAACAGGACACTGCTTAATAGGTAGGCACGCCCGTAGACTGGGAAGACCCTACAATGACTTTTGTAGGAGCTGCATGGGTAAGGAGGAGGAAGAAACCATTCTTCATCTTCTCTGCAAATGTCCAGCCCTTGCAAATTTGCGCAAAACAAACTTAGGAGACTACTTATTCGATGACCTCAGTGACTTGTCTAGCACAGACACACGCTGTATCAGCAAATACATTACAAAGACCAAATGGCTTCAATGATCTTCTACACATCATCCATTCTCTCTTAGACGGGCTGTATGTGGATTGCTACCGAGGGGTAGACTGTTTCGGTCACCCCTTTCGTACATCCGAAACAAACCGTCACTCGGTCAAACTCACCTTTTTACCAAGCTGCAATACCCCCGCAACATGCGTTTGTAGGCTGATTGCTGCAATCGCCACAAATACCGCGCTTTTTGCTGCATCCGCCCTATTCGATAAGTTGCCAGAGGACACAAGCGAGGGTTGTACTGATACGGTCACCATACTCGCCTATCCGAAGGCATACTGTCGACCGGTCACCTACTCCTTGACCAGCCTTAACAAATCTCCCAAGTAAGGGACACAATGAAAGGGCCGATTTATTAATCACCAATGGCGCACACGGCTGCGCCACCATGACGAGACGTTATAGGACTACAGGCGAAGGGTACACTGCTTCGGTTTACCCGGCGCTTGTATCCGAAGACATATCGTCCAGTTAGTTATCCCCAATCTTTCCCTTCAAGGAGTTGTCTGAGGATTATAGGCGAGGGGATGACTGTTTCGGTCACCCCTCCCCTATCCGAGGTCAAACTGCCCCAACTCTCTACACGAGACATAAGAATCGGACGAGACGTTGTAGGATTACAGGCGAAGGGTACACTGCTTCGGTTTGCCCGGCGCTTGTATCCGAAGACATATCGTCCAGTTAGTTATCCCCCAATCTCTCCCTTTAACAGTTTGACTGAGGATTACAGGCGAGGGGACGACTGTTTCGGTCACCCCTCTCCTATCCGAGGTCAAACTGCCCCAACTCTCTACACGAGACGTTGTAGGATTACAGGCGAAGGGTACACTGCTTCGGTTTGCCCGGCGCTTATATCCGAAGACATATCGTCCAGTTAGTTATCCCCCAATCTCTCCCTTTAACATGTTGACTGAGGATTACAGGCGAGGGGACGACTGTTTCGGTCACCCCTCCCCTATCCGTGGTCAAACTGCCCCAACTCTCTACACGAGACGTTAGAATTGTTCTTTTTGGACAAAGAAGACAAAAGTCACAGGCACAAAGAGAGCATTTACGCCCACTAGTATGTCCGGCCTAGAACACTCTGGCCTTACCTTCCCTTCCCTTAACTCATGTGGTATCACAAAGGGCCGTAATTTTATGCGGCCTAAGTGTGTCTTTCTAGACAGCCACCTTACCTAACCTAACCTTATCTTTATCTGTTAGTTGTTTATCTGTGTAACTTCTCACACATTGATAATCTTTGTACTCTGAAATCAAGTTTTGAAACCGCTTCTCTCTTCCCCCTGCAAATTTAGTTTTAATGAATGCTTTTAGTGGCTTTTTCTTCGAATTGCATATTAATCTGTGATAATTTATATATAAATGGTACCAGACCAAATCTCTGTATTCAAAAAATTTTTATTTCTTGCAAAAAAATCGAAGAGTGTCTAGTTATCCTAAGTTATCAATTGACTTCAACAGCTGTGAGTTAAAAGGGTATTAAAAACTTCGAAGATGCTAAAACCTCCAAGACAGGAAGAAGCTTTCTAAATGGGTATTACAAAAGTTTTACTAGGCTATGTTAACTACGCATATGGGTTTCAAACCTCTCCTAATAGCTCTGTATATGGAAACAGCAATCCTTCAGAGAGGCTACGACTGCTACCGATGTGTTACTACTCAATATCCCTCTGAAGAGGTTCTAAGAATACGATATCTAACTGGTACGTTCGAAAGTATTGCTGGTCTCGGTAGCTCTGATGTTTATTGCGCTATGGCAACTAATGTAGCTACACTGGGAAAATGTCCCTGACCTGGGACAATCCGAAAGATGAACTAAGCCTTATTCCTACAAGAAAACCTAAGGCCCGCTGATACTCATTATAGCGATTCAAGTTGGCTTATCTCATTGTTTAACACAATTTTAGAGTCCTTGTTTAGCAGAGAGCGACCTTGTTCAGCTGAAAGGGACCTTGTTTAGCAGAAAGGGAGGATACACATCATTGGCAGGTGTCAAATCTTGAGAGAAACGAGAGGTGCCGTAACATTGTGCCGAGCGACAATGTGTCAAATATAAAAACTTGGCATAATGACGCTTTTGAAAGTGACATAAGGCCAAATTCCAGCATTTGGTATTATGACACTTTAAGAAAGCGTCATAATGCCAATTTGGCTTTATGACACTTTCGATTGCATATCTATTAGATGTCACGGCACCAAACGAGATGTCCTCTCAGAGAATCATGTAATAACTATTCTCAACGATGTTAATCTTCCTAGGTTATTCAAGTACCTACTGTAAAATCGCATTCAAAATGGGGGGAGAATATTATCGGGCAACCTTTAGTAAATGTTAATTCATTTTATATTGCTACTAGATCTTTTTTATATTATTATATCAACACAGAAATGGTTTCCAACTAAGGAAATCAATTATTTACGACATTTGTCACAAATCAAATTTTCCGCCTTCTCCTTCTTCTACCTAAAAAACAAACAAAAATTCAAACGACTCGTTTCCTTTCAATTGAACCGCAATCCTAAAAACGCGATTTCCCAAAAACATGAAATGAATTAATTATTAGAATAACTTCTGTGTTCGGTTTTAGGTTGCAGTGTCTGCCAATAGAGCTTGGGAATCAATTTCAAGAAAAAAAAAAAAAAAACATACAAAATATGCCCATAGCAACACCGAGGTAATAGCATGAAATAAATTAATTAATAAAGCCATACTCATGGTCGAACCACAACTATCTTTTTGAGTTTTAATGTTCGCTACCACTAACGTCGTTTTCCGTTGGGCAAAAAGAAGTGTCCGGGAGAGGGAGGAATCGAAAAAAATCACTTTTGGAACCGTTCCATTGGCACAAAAAATACATTTCTGCTGATTCTGAAAAGAGAATTTCGCTTCTCGATTTGAAGTCGGAATCCACTCGAAAAGCAATCACACAAGTGTAATTTATGTATTGTATACAATTCAAATGACAGCTGCCGAAGATTATTTTTTGGCATTTTCGGTACTTAGGTTAGGTTAGGTAGACGGGTATGTAGAGCAGGTTGAGCCCTGCAATACCTCACTCAGGTCCTCGTCGAACCATTGTGAAATGATGCCCTTTTTTGGGGTTAACCGTTGGTGTTATCGGTGGTCTCCATTCCTTCTCCTCTTGCGGTTACCTGACGCTGTCTAGCCATCCAAATGTCCTCAGGAACCTGTAAAGATCAGACAGTGAGACATCAGAAAGTTCATGTACGTTGTACGTTATGGAAGTAATAGCTTCCAAGTGTTCTGTTCCTCAAGTGACAGAGACTCGGGCAATGACAAAGGAAGTGGGGTGTGTCCTCGTGGAGCTCCTCGTCTCCGCAGCCTCTATATATGTCGTCATTTTTGAGATTTAGTTTCATCAGTGGTTTCTAAGGAAGTTATGACCAGTTACAGCCCCTACTAACTTATATAGCGATGACCTGTCAAACTGTAGTTTGTTGGTCCGGCTACTGTTATATTCTGGCCAAGGCTTCCGTGATATTTTACAGGTAGTGAGTTCTTTCCACCTGTTGTTGGTTTTCATTCGAATTTTATTCTTCACTCGCTCTCTGAGATTGCAGAGCGGTGGCTTGATCGATTGAAACGCTCTATCAAGATCCATTACGGACCCCTTTCTCGCTAGTTCATCTTCCATCTCATTGCCGGTTTTGTCTCTGTGTCCAGGTACCCAGCAGAGATTGGTGGTGTTTGCTGCGCGGCGGTGAACTAGTTTGGACTTTATTTCATTAGCAGAAACTGCTTTAATAGCCGCCTGACTGTCAATGAATCCCGCAAAAATCCAAATTCCAACATATGGTTTTTTTCACTGCGCCACCTCTCGCGAACGTCTGACAAACATCCGAGAGTATGACTGTCTTGAAAGAGCTTCTCAATTAGCCGTTTGGAGTCGGAATAAAATTGTAGATCCCTTCAATTCGTTCCAAAAATGAAAAACTCACACAAAACGAATGGTTGTGAGAAGCTAGGCCTATGATTATTTTTTATGACTGTCAATGAAGATGGTAATATCGCTATACCAGGTATTGCCAATATTGACGCCTTACGGGCCGCTTCAGCGATAGCCAGAACCTCCGCCTGGAGGACACTACTGCTATCAGGTAGTCTGATGGAGCAATGTATATTTAATTCCTCAGAGAATATGCCGGGACCGGCTCCACAGTCCATCTTTGAACCATCTGTGTAGATGGATATTGATTCTCTTTTATTGTGGGTTCATTTGTGTTTCATTCTTCCCTATTCGGAAAGGAACAGCTGAATGGTTTGTCAAAGTCTATATAGGGAGACATATATAGTCAGAACTATCAACGTTCCCTACGTGTTTATATAAGATATGTGCATGCCCAAAGTTGCAAGGATTCCAAGTGTTAGTTTGGCTGATCCTTAAAGCACTTTTGGCAGCGGATTCTTCCATGTATACGTCTAGAGTTGTCAAATTGAGAATCGCCTCTTGTCCAGCAGTAGGTGTGGTTCTCATAGCGCCGGTGGTCCCTATACAAACTATTCCTTGTATTTATGTCATTAACTTAAGATTGGTCGCTTTGCTGGCGGCTTGCCACCAGACCACGTTGCCATATGTGAGTATTGGTCACACGATCGCCGTGTACATCCAGAGGATTACTTTGGGTTTTGGTCCCCAACTCCTACCAAAGATACGGTTGCATGCGTACAAAGCATTCACTAGCTTTCTTCACTCTTTCATTGACATTCGGCTTCCAATTAAGTTTCCTATCAAGGATAAATCCCAAGTATCTTGCACTATCTGCTACCCTTAGGAGTATTCCCTTGAGAGTTGGTGGCTTGAATTGCGGTATTATTCTTTTATTCGTGAACAAAACTAGTTTGGTTTTGTGCGGATTGACCCCAAGGCCACATTGTTTAGTCAACGTACTTAACACCCTTAGTGAGTTTCCTAACAGGTCGCTTATGGTCGGTAAAAACTTCCCCTTAGTAAGTACATAAAACTACATCATCTGCATATGCAGTTACTTTAACTCCCATGTTTTTGAATTTCATAAGTATTTCATTAATCACAAGAATCCAGAGTAAGGGAGAGATGACTCCTCCTTGTGGAGTGCCTCTCGAAGCAGTTACTCTGAGGTCGGTGTCGCCTAATTTCGCGTTGACGTTCCTTCCACTGAGCAAGCTCAAGATCAAATTAATGAGAGATTGATCAACATTCGAGTTCTGAAGTGCTCTCTTCACTGCGCACATTAATCCGGAGCTTTACATTAACATTATTGAAGGCTCTTTCAATGTCTAGGAACGCAGCCAATGCATATTCTTTGTCATTTAGTGACTTCTCTATAGTGCTAACGACCTCATGCAATGCGGTCTCCATCCGTTGAGCCGTGGATATTGCATTCTCATCTAGCCGACCACGTATAAAGACGTGTTTTAATTTTTCAAAGGTTTTAAGAAAAAATGATGTCAGACTTATGGGCCTGAAGTCTTTGGGAGTGGTGTGGCTGGATTTTTCTGCCTTCGGAATGAAGACAACTTTGAATTCTCGCCAGGCTCTGCGCCACTGATGCAAAAAGGCTTACTATTGTACTGATTTCTGTACTATTTGACTTTCCAGAGTACGCAAGTACCACTTCTCAATTTTGAGTACTATTTGTACTGTTTTTAGTTTTTGAAATAAATCGAACATTATGAGGTTATTTCACTTACGTCCATATAATTCACTCCAAGAATTGAACCCAAGTCCATAATATAATATTCCATAATATTCAGTCATTATACCCCAACATAGACTAATTTTTCTTACACATGTCAGCATTTAATCCGATTAAATTTAAATTGCACTGCGGCGAGCAGTTTAAGTACTTTAACTCGGGTTAAAACTATATCTCATAATAGTGACATTTCTTCGGTCAAGCTTAGTTCGCTGCTCGAGCTTAATTTTTGCTCCCATACAAAATTCTTTCCCAAATTTATCTGAGCTAAATCTAAGCGAACCCATTTAGCTGAGTGGTACGCTCCTCGAGCTAAATAATCAAACTTTTGTTTCAGAATGTACTTAATGTATCTGTCAGAATTTATCTAGCCCATTTAAATGGGGCGGTACATTTTCTCAAGCTAAATTTTGACAGATCGTTGTGTTCTGTTGTATTATTTAAATTTTGTATTGCGGGGATTAGGTAAGCAATGAAATCAGAGTGTTGAATTTTTGAAGTAGGTAAATTATTTTGAAAGAACAGCAGTTTTCTGTGACACTTCTTATAAGCGGCGTGCTTTATTTCAAAATTTAGCCGGGATTTTAATTAATGCTTGGAGAGAAAAGTTGGAGAGCAGATAAAATTTAGTTTAGTTCGAGCAGCGTACCTACTTCGCTTCAGGAAATAAGTAAAAGTGAAATAGTATATGTAAAATGTATCAAGAAGCTAAAAAAATTGAAAGTGGATAAAATTTTGATGGCTTCGTAGTTAGAAGATGAATTTATCGAAGAGCTGATGAAACAGCAGATGGTGAATTAACACCGTTCACGTCTTCGACCATAGGCGTGTTTTTTTTGAGCTTCGATATTGAGCGCTTCAGTCAATGATAACTATGGTAGTTTATTTTCAGAAATATTGGCTAAAAAAAGAGGCAAACAAAAAAATCAAACTCAATAATGTAATTTTATGTAAAATATAACATAACGTAGGTGTGAAATCGATCTAAAATCGGTTTAAGCTCCGCGTTTAAATGCACCTGTATCCAGCGGGCTTAATACATGCTTTTGAGTGAATATTATAAATGTAAATTTAAATCATCGGGTTCAAAAAATTGGGATTAGTGTGTAAAATTAACTTAAGCCTCATTTACACTCGGAGTGAATAATATGGCCGTTATAGATTCAATAAAATATGACTTTTTTGAATGCAATGACATAAATTTATGTCATTTAAAAAAAAAAGTACTATTTTGTACGTTTCAGTACTATTTCTTTTCAATTTTTAGTACAATTGAGAAAAGTCGATTTGCATCGCTGCTCTGCGCTCTGGGAATATAGCCGCTCTCTAGACTGCGAATGAAAATTATTTTAAGGACCGGTATAATGGTCATCTTGGCTTTCTGGAGCATGATTGGAAAAATCCTGTCGCATCCAGGGGATTTGAACGGGAAGAATGAATCGATTGCCCAAATAAGTTTTTCTTCAGTTATGAGTTCCTCTGGAAATGTCGTTATTGCGGTATTATCTCTTGATTGGTTAATTTGGTTCGTGAAACAACCCGGAAAATAAGTCTTTAGTAACAGACTGAGGGTCTCTTCGCTAGATTGTGTCCATGCTCCATTATTGTCCGTGGGATAGCCTGGGACCGCAGATTCTTTGCACAGAATTTTCCTGAGTCTGGCTGATTCTGTAGTGGATTCAATATCACTGCACAACGAACGCCATGTTGAGCGTTTAGCACTGGGTATGGCCTTTTTGAATTCCTTCTGGCAGACTTTATATGTGTCCCAGTCAGTCTGGGAATTTGTGGCCTTAGCCAAATTGAAAAGAGCTCTGGTTCTCTTCCTGATCTCAGCAAGGTCCTTCGACCACCATGGTGGCGTGTCGGTTTTTTGCATTTTTGTTCTAGACTTACCATTATCTGGTGCATTGCTGTAGACAAGCAAATTTTTAGAGTTCAGCCCTCTTATATTTCACCGGAAGGTCCAGGGTTCCTGTATTAGGGCGATGTCTACCTTCTTGGTCTCCATAAGGAGAACAAGATTGGCGCTAGCCGCCTTACTGTGATGGAGATTTATTTGTACTGTCTTCATCACGAGCAGCTTCTTCTTCTCTTTCATCTTTTGGGTTCGCTGCTATCAGCCTGCAGCTTATCAGCTTACAGCGAGTTATGCCTACGCGGACTTTAAAGTCCCGCTTGCGGAGCAATGGCAACGATTTGTGGCCAAGGAGTATAGTGACGTCCATGCCATTGTCTGAGTACTCACCCGTTTCCAGGACTTTCCACTCCCTGCTTTGAAGCTCCGGATTAAGGAACTGCAGGTAGCGTTCAATTCTTTCCGCGGGCAAGTACGGTCCTCGAATTTGAATTCGGCCCTTTGGTCTTGTAATGTCATGATCTCCTTCCTGTCCCCCACGCGCAAATCGGCACTAGGCCAAGGAGCATCGGTGTTCACGACTTTTTAGATTAGGTACTTAGTTTTGTATATTTAATACGATCCCAAAAAAAAAAACATGCTTTTGCGTGAATCCGGTTGTCCTAGTAATCAATATTAATTTATCGCAATATCACTACAACGCACTTATGATCACATCACTATATTATTGGATCAGAAATACAAACAAATTAAAATCGAATGGCAACACCCCACATAATAATTCGTTCTCAAAAGCACCAAAACCGAAAGTTATTTGATAAAATCCATAGAAAAACCCTTAAGGATATGCTCTGTTTGTTCAACTGGTAACACTCTTCTGATGTGCTTTCAGTCAGACACACTGCTTATTTTGGTTGATGAATGATGATAATATCAAGCGAACACAAGACGATCGTGCAATCGTGCTCATTCTGCCCGCAGTTGTGTGGCAGACTGGTTATCGTTGGGTGCATGCGAATTTCAGGAAAATTACAATAACAATTCCTTGGAATGTCAGTGGTTTGGTTTTTATTTCAGTGACAATTCTTGTGTTTGATTGCCGTGAGAGTAGCTACTGGTAGAAAAAAAAGCTCTCCCATAAGGCCTGTACTGACAATTTTTTTTGGACAGGGTAAATATCCTAAACGCATCTCAAGAAAATTAAAATAGACAAAGTATACGTGACTTACTTTGCTTAACTGACTCCCGACTGCAGCCAAGGTATTTGGCAAGGAAATAAACTTGACGCTATTGTGGTAAAAAATCAACCTCGAGGAACCAAAACTACCTCCTTGTACCAAAAATGTGTGCAATGTGATATCCTTTGACATGACAAAAACACAAACACACACTGAGTCAGGGGCTAAGGTGATATACTGTTGATAGTTGATAATCAAAATTCATGCTTTGGCTCCACGTTAGGTGATTATCAAATTGACTATCGCATTTTTTCGTGTCGTTTTCATACATTTTGTGTCGTTTTCATCAGCAATGTAGGTTGGCTCGGCCTCAACGCCACCAACAATTTAAAGTTTTGTGAAATAAGTGTTTCAAAGTTATAAAAATACCTAATAAAGATATATTCATTTTAGCGCAATGTTTACTTCAGTGGAACTATTCTATGTTGCAGCGAGAAATGAAGAAAATAATAATGAAAAAGTCCGGTTGCTCAGAATTCACTTCAGAAATATAGCAGATATTATAAAACTTCTTAACGTTCTTTTTCATAGATATTCTTTAAGAAATTATTATCAACACCACATAAATTACTTATTTTAGATTCCTAAAAAATGTTTGACTTAACAAAGAAAGGCACATGTTTGTTTTGGGACTGCTTGATTTACCAACTGGTATAAAGTCAACGTATGTTCCACCCATAATTGGCTGCAACTTTAAATTTTCTTTAGAGGTGGTGCTATCAAAGACAAGTTGGGGCTGACTGGGCGGCACCAATGGCAACGGGTCAGAGTATTTGCAAGTTATGTCAAATGTAGGAGCATATTTCTATGTATAAGTGGAAAGTGTTTTTTGAGTAGGTACTCGGTGTGATATTTTACGTGGTATATCATATTAAAAAAAAATTAAAAAAATGTTCAACCGTACCCATACCAGGGTCGGTTGAAACAGTTGTTGCGGTCAGTTGAAACACGAACACAATCTTCCATTGTTACATATTCAATTAACTTTTATTTTAAATAATAGCTTTGTTTGACAATATTCATCACGTCACTGTTTTATATAGATTAAAAAAAAATAAATGTATTTCTAAACAACAAAAAATCAAAGAAAAAAATTCTTAATTCGGTAAATTAATTGAAAATTAACAAAAGGAATATTACTTTAATTTTGATAATGCAATCGATAAAATTCAGTTGTCGGAATATAACAAATCACAATTGTGGCAAACATAGTAACTATTACAACCTTCTGTGCACTCTTTGTAAGCCCACATTTTACAGGTGGTACATTTGTATCCAATTTTCACTAGATCTGCTCCCTGGATACGTTGGCAAGCAGACAATGCAATAAAACTCCTCCTCGTCTGAATAAAACAAATAATAGAGCACTGGAATGCTGCATTATTATTATTATTAGGTATTATTATTATTTTTTTTTTTTTTTTTTTGACTTTCATAATTTTTATTTTCTTTTCTACGCCTTCCAACCTTTTCTTAGCTTGCTCAGCTGGTTTGTTTCAGTCTTGATTTATGCTCCTTTTTGATGTGTAAGCGCGCGTTATTGGAATCTGGTGGAGTAATTCCACACGTTTAACTTGCGGGGACGGAAATGCGTCACTGTGTTTTAACGTTGCATACATTTTTTGGATTCTGGTGGAGTAATTCCACACATTTAACTTTCGGGGACAGGGAATGCGTCACTGTGTTTTATCATTGCATACATTTTATCATTGCATACGTTTTTATCATTGCACACGCTGGGGCATATTAATTTCAACTTTTTGTTGATGTGAAATAATCGTCATTTCGTCCTTGCACCGTACTCAGAAGAAATTTCAAGAATTCTGCGGGGAGATTATCATCTTTTACCAATGATCATAAGCGGAGACTTCAATATCAATTTTGCAACTCCAGAAGCTCAACCATTTATTGATTTTATGCAAGATAAATTTAATCTTCAAATGAACTCCAACCGGAAAATTTCAACAACACGATATGGAACAACCATCGATGCTGTCTTCCAGCGTAATCTAGATACATTAGTCTCGAATGTCTATATCTTAATTCAGCTAACTCAATCCGATTGTATCTATTCTACCGAAACTAGCACAGAACGAATAAATTATTGTTATTTCATAATATATCAAGAATACGGTTATTACAATTCCCTCTTTTCTCAATGACGAGTATTAAGCCGCACGCATGGTGTTTACACATACACATATTTCGGGACTGTTGGATACAGTCGCACCAATTTTTTATTTCTTCTTTCTCTGGTGTATCGGTGTATATTGTAGACTTTCTGTATCTACTGATTTCGTTAAAATAATATAAAATAATAAAAAAATAATTAAACACACATTTCAACCGTCCCCTGAAAAATTGTTTCAACCGTCCCAACCCCTGTACTCTACACTTTTTACTGCGCAAAAAAAGAAAAATACGCACAGCAATCTCGCATGGATAGAAACCCCAGTAAAATGAAAAATAAAAAAAAAAAAAAAAACTTACTTTTGAAAGTCTAAATAGAACATAAGCTCTCACTTACAACTGAACCGCCGAATGAACGATGCATGACTGCTATTCGTCTACGGACTTATTTTTTCTTCATTCACCCCTAATACTCATAGACGCTGCGCATATGGCTCACGAGATATTCGCGTTGTTTTAACCGTCCTGTGTTTCAACCGTACCCAGCGTCGGCATGGAATTGACGTTTAAAACCCTAGTGCTACAATAATTAATCATTTTTTAGTGATCGAATTCATAAAGCCAGGGTTTTCACTTCCTAGTGAACACAATAAAACTTACGTTAATCCGTAGTTTTTTATTTTATTCTTTTTTATTTATTTTTATTTATATTTATATTATTTATTTTTGTTTTTGTTGTAGACTTAAAACAAACATCCTATCTCAGCGAAAGTAAAGTACAACAACTAGTGCCACCTCCTCCAAGTCAGTCTGACATTATTCAAACGTTTGATAAGTGCTAGTTAGATATCTCTGTTTTGTTTTGTTTTATCTCAATTTGGGGAGAAAGCTCATGAATCGTGTCCTTAGGGCCCGATTCTGTGTCAAATTATCCGGGTTACTGGTGAATAAATCCTTAACTTATGAACTACAAAAAATGAACTACTGTGACCTACAAAATTGGGTCCCGCATCAAAAAAATGTTGAGACTCATTGTGCCTCTTTCGCTGTTTGTAACACAACAAATTACTAACGAGAATAGTTTTTGAGACTGCGAATTTGATAAATAATTTGATGATAATAAATGATAACTCCGGCGGATTTGATAATTATATTTATCGCGGATGTGAATAGGCTGCGGATCAGAGCAAAGAAGAGTTGATAATCAAAAACGACAATCAAAAAAGCGACAATCAACTATCACCTTATAGGGGGCATACACGACACAGACATGTCGTTGCAGACCAAAGTCTGTGCAAACATGCCTTCGCCATACACGGTGCAGACAATCTGCACAGATTTTAGTTTGTATCGTTTCGTCGTGGTCGTCGGGTCGATGAAAAATTCCACCCAGAATTGTCTTTCGCTTCTTTTATTCATGGTGATGCCCTGAATTTTCTTCTCGTCTGTGCAAATTCACCATACACAACACAGACACGTCGTTGCAGACCAAGAAAAATTCAAAAATTTTTGAATTCAAGCAGACGGTCGCTGCAAACACTCGACATGGAAACATGTGCACAACAACAACATATGTATATTGGTCTGCAACGACATGTCTGTGTCGTGTATGCCCCCTATTAACCGATTCCACCCCAGATCAAAATTGCCTTCAAGTAGAAATTCGTCTCCAAGGTTTCTTGCTGAAACTGAATCAAATTTAATTGAGTTGAAGAGTTAAGCGAACAAAAAGTACGCGGTCCCTATTGATATTCCATTCGAAAATGCGCCATAGGTACCCTTTATTTTTGCCAAAGTTCCTGTTGCGGTTAGATGGCAGCTGTATCTAGAACAGTATCAGCAGTGAACAGCTTGGCAGGAATGCGAATGTTTTGCGATTAATTTGATATCAAATCGAAATTAAATATCAAACAAAGCCTCCGGCAACGGGTGGCAGATGTATGTGTGCACATGTAACACGTAAGGGATGTGGCTACACACATTTATGCACAATGGAGGTATCTCCATCTCCTTGGGAACCACCACGCTCGCACACAAATCATCTCAGCAAACAGGGGAATCCCTATACCAGTGAGGGGGGATCGGGATATTCGTATCTGAACGAATTTCCCTCTTCATCAAATTGTACTTTATTGAATTTTGCCAGGCAACAAAAGAGCAAACGGAAATGGGATTTTTTTTTCGTGGTATATACCTATAGACCAGAAAATATGGAAGCAGTGCATTCAAGAATGCAGGTCACGTCAAGGATTCGATATCTTGTGCATCAAATCTGTTTTGCTAAAAGTTTCTCTTGCAAGTTACATGTACATTGTACACCTGCATGAGCGCAGGACTGCAGGATTATGGTGGAAGAGTATTTTCTCCACTATATAGCTGCAGGCAGTGAAGGCGACACGAAAGCAAACGATACCTATGACTACGATAATGAACAGGATGAGATGAAAACCAAGATAACGTTGAACAATATTGCGAACACATTTTCTCATAATTAGATATCAGGATGTCTGCCGCATAAGCTAAGGATGAACGAGGTTTGGTTTCAAGTGAAAAATGTACCTTTCCGCCAAGCGCTATGTGCGAAACATAGATGCAAGAGTCGATGATGTAGAATATTTTATATTAATAGTGGAAATGGATACGCAGACGAAACATGAGGTACAAGTGCACACTGCTTGCAGCTGGGGTAGTGGTGGAAGTTTTTTTTTTGTATAGTTTTTGATGTTCCTATGTCAGGTTGTATTTTTTATAGCCATAGTAGTAGCTTGTATACATGGTATATGGTGCCATAATAATGATAATACATAATTCTCAAAGCCAATATTTAATCGGATGTGGGTATCACATCGGGCTATATGCGCAAGCTCAGTTAATGAGTTCCTTGCACCGATCCAGCCCACGCTGCCATTTTAACTTTCTCGATTACGTAGTGAGAGAATAAGATATTGTAGGATTGTCTTCTTATAAAATTTGGAACTCGAGATGTTAATCAAATCTCAAAAAGTGGGTCGCAAAATTAGGTCCGTCTGTCCGTGTGTGCCGAGTAGTGATGTGTCGACTCGGTTTGGTAAACCGGTTTAAACCGAGTTACTACTAAAGCGAGTTAAACCGAGTTGCTTTTATTTCAAACCGGGTTGGCGAAAACCGATGGAGCGAAACGAACCAACCGAAAACCGAATAATAAAATGCCACGCATAAGCCGATTTCAACACACGACTCGGTTTCGGATTTCGGTTCGGTTGCGTTGATTAGGTAGAAGAAGGTAGGTCGTAGGTGTGAGAAATAAACACAATGTAGGTACTACAAACACATAAATGAGCATGTAAAATTGTAATAAAGTCCAATTGGAAAGCTGTGCTCTTCTCTTTACTCCTGTTTTCTCTCATGTTCATGTGTTATGTTATGATTATGTATGAGGGTGGTTTTTGCCAATAATTGAGAGTGAGTCTATAGGTAAATCGTAATCGGTTTGAATGAACCGTATACGTACGTATACCCGTTCGTAAAGTCGAGTTGGATTTCAATTTCTTAATGAGTTGCAAATCAAGTTGACTAACTCGGTTTGCAGCTCGGTTTGCAAACCGGTTTACTTCAATTCTAAACCGGTTTAACTCGGTTTGAGAAATTATCGGTTTGGCACATCGCTAGTGCCGAGGCCTACAGCTTTAAAGGCTGCCCGGATTTCGTTAAAACTCCGGATTTGGAGTTTTTGGGCTTACAGTTCGGGGCCGCTTTTTGTTTTGCAAGGCAACCTCAATACTAATGGTACATCCAATATAAAATGTTCTTACCAGTAAGTCAATGTGACTTATAAAAGCTGTTAAAATCTGCCGTGTGCGTTGTTGTTGTTGTTGTTGTTTTGGCTGTCGGTTGTTGGTGTTGTGTTTTCCTTTGTGGCGGTAGGTAGTTCGGGATACCGGTGGATGGTGACTCATCATCCAGTGGAGGTGATCAGTTGCGGTCAGTGGGGTTGATCAGTGGCGGGTTTCTCAGGGTTAAACCCTCTTGTTGTGACGGGTCGTTACACGTGAAGTATCCTGCTCGCACTAAATTCCAAAAACACTCAAAGAGTCCATTAATTTATACAAAACCATGAACTAACCCGGGAAATGAAAATATTAAAAGATAGTGAAGGTGTGGAGTTGAATACAAACTCACTCATAAGTCCTCGTTAAAAAACTTAAAACTACCAAAATCGAATCATTGACCAAACTTATAAAACAACCTAAAGTAACAGTTTCGCAAGGTGCTTATGGCAGTCAAAATTTATCACAGTTTATGCGCTCAACGAAGAAAGCAAAATATCTAATATATAAAATTATCGTGTCACGGGGTGCGTAATTGAACTCCTCCGAAACGGCTCCACCGATTTTCGTGAAACTTAGTGTGCATATGGGCTAGGGTTGAGAATCGGACAACATCTATTTTTCATATCCCTAAATGTTAAGGGTGGTCCACCACTAAATTTTTTATTTTTTTCATGGGGAAATACACTTTGAAAAAAAAAAAGAAACTGAATAGAAATTGAGTAGTGACACTTCAAATACAAAAAATAAAAAATATTTTAAATTTTAAAAGCCATTTTTGTTGTCAATTTTTCCTATTATACGTCACATAAATATGCCAACACTATATTTGGGTAAGGGACAATACATTAAAGTGCACAATACAAAAATTATCTACAAATTATCAATTACAGCAGGTAAATTTAAGCGAATTGCATGAAATTACAAGAACAACAACATGGCACCCACGTGAAGTTAATTCGCACTTGTTCTAGAATGAAAAACGTGAAATGCAGCTCGATAGACAATCGTTGTAGTTGTTTGTAGTGAAATTCTTTTCGTTTGTAGTTCAACCGTTACAAAGTTAGAACCATTTGAAAAAACAAAATCCCATAATCCCTTAAAACCGTGTTATTTCTGAAACCGCAGCTAGCAAAGTGCTAAAATATCTAAATGCTATGATTTACATGAAATTTAAGCAAAATGTTGGCTTCTAACTTAAGGTAATCATAACTCTAAAACTGTTGAACTTCAAACGATGGAACTTTGCATATCCATTCTATGCACCCTTTTCTACCTGTGATATAAAATAGAACACAGCCCAGCCCGCATTATTGGACACTTTTTATTCGCAATTTAAAGGAAGCCTGAAATGGTTTCGATTGCCTATTTTTAAGCGCTCCGATATTTCCCCTTCAAAAATGAACTTATAATTAGAATAAATTGGTCGAAATTCGACCACGGGGCGACCCCTAGTTATTTTAATTATTTTCCAAGCAAATTGTTGTTGTCAACAATTTTGAATTTTTTTTTTAATATAGGTACCTAAAAGTTTGTTCTAATAAATTATGTTTACTATGTTACATTAAGTAACTTTTTGAAATGAAGTAGATACTTTGATTATACAAAGAAATTCCCACTTTGACATCGGATAATGAACTGGAGATGTCAGATGGAATGCGCAACAAAGCTTTGATTTTGATGGAGGATATGTGTCTGCTCAGGAGTGGCAATTTGTTGTGCAAATTGGGGATGCCACAGCCAAATCGTTCAATGCAAGACGCATTTAATCGAGAATTGGAGCTAGAAATGTTCGAACAAATGTACCAATGTTGAATCAGGAATAAAAGAAAGTGTACGATGAATTGCAAGCAATGCAAGCAGTCGATAACGAAAATGGCGGAATTTTCTTCCTTGATGCGCCCGGTGGAACTGGAAATACATTCCTGATTTCTCTGATTTTGGCTACAATTCGTTCGAGATCTGAGGTCGCTTTGGCCCTAGCCTCTTCTGGGATAGCGGATACTTTGTTAGAAGGCGGTCAAACAGCATTGAAATTGCCATTGAATCTGCAAGCGGATGCAGAACCTACATGCAACATTTCAAAGAACACTGCTATGGCAAAAGTACTGCAGCAATGTAAGATTATCATATGGGACGAATGCACAATGGCTTACAAAAGCGCATTGGAGGCCCTGAATCGTTTGAGTAATGATAAGCGACCTTTCGGTGGAGCAATGATCTTGCTATCATGCGATTTTCGTCAAACGCTGCCTGTCATTTCGATCAACTCCGGCAGATGAATTGAATGCTTGCCTGAAGGCGTCTGCTTTATGGCGATACGTCAAGAAATTGTATTTGACAACAAACATGCGAGTTTCTTTACAAAATGACCAGTCCGCTGCAGAGTTCTCCAGGCAATTGTTAGCGATGGGCAATGTTGTGAGTCCAGCAAACTTAATCACCGGCCTGATTGAGTTTCCACAAAATCTTTGCAACTTTACAACGACACCGGAAGAACTAATCATGAATGTGTTCCCGAATATCGCTCAGAATTATATTGACCATGTTTGGCTGAGTGTAAGCGATTTTTGCTGGGAAAAACAAGAACATCGATCATTTGAATTTCGCCATTCAAAGCCAAATCGCGGGTGAGTTGCATTCATACAAATCAGTCGAATCCGTGATGGATGAAGCCGCCAACTATCCCAAGGAATTTTTAAATTCTTTGGATGTTTCGGGCTTGCCTCCACATAATTCGAAACTAAAAATCGTCTCAGTAATAATTTTGCTAAGCAACCTAAATGAACCAAAACTTTGTAACGGTACGCGTTTGATTGTGAAGAATTTAATATCAAATATTATACAAGCAACGATTTTGATTGCAAAATTCAAAGGTGAATATGTTCTTATTCCGCGGATTCCACTTATTCAGAACGATTTGCCGTTCGTATTTAAGCGTCTTCAATTTCCCGTATGTCTCGCTTTTGCTATGACAATTATTAATAAGTCGCAAGGACAATCGCTGGATGTGTCATGTGTGTGGCATAAATCTTGAATTTCACGTGTCGGCTCTCGGTTTGTACGTGTACGCACCCGATAATAGAAATAGAACAAAAAATGTTGTGTACCATAAAGCACATCAGTGAAAAAGCGGTAGGTTGGCCGACAAGTATGTGATTTTATTTATTTATTTAATTTTAGTATAACTTTTGAATACAAAATTTGAATTGACCGAATTACATGAAGCAGAATGAAGCGAAAGCTCGGAATTATTAATTTCATTACCTACATTAATGAATTTGGGCGGAACGAAGTTCGCCGGGTCAGCTAGTATAAATATAAAAGTCAGCCGGGTGTGGAGAGCTCCTATCGAACAGTGTCAAAACCAGTCATTCTCGTTCTGGCGAGAATGGTTTAAACATTAAAATTCAATCTATATTAGAAAAAAAAAAAAACTGTTTGAAAAGCAAAGCCCAACAGCAGAACTATGAAACAGAGAAATAAGGGACAGACTGCAAAACCGACCGGAGACATTTACCCAGAGTCCGGGGCTTCAACAACAACATTCACCAAATGGAAAAAACAAATGAGCCCATCATGTTAGTAATGTAAATCGGCTCAATAAAGCCCCGACCTACATTCTTTGTAGGTGCACAAAGTCGCAGAGGTTCAAATTCTCGCTGTACTGCGAGGAAAACTGAAATAAGGATGTTCCTTCATCGGGAACGCTCTAAAGATGAAGAGGACACAAATCCGCAAAAACAATGGAAAACTAGAGCCAATAAAGACTAAAAGGAAAAGTGCCACCCACCATATACTTTAACAAGCACTAAAAATGATTTGTCTAAAGATGCAAGAGGTTTATCTGATAGTATACTTAGTCACGCCAGAACACTTGATCTTCCTACGCATGAACCAATACCTCTTCAAATAAAAATCATCATTTGCGAAGACTCCAAAGTAGACTCCTAATTTGGCAGCGGTCCGATAAATGTCCACATACAACCTTCCCAGAAGAGGGTGCAATGTTGTTCGACCGGGTAATTCCATTTATCGCATTTTCATTGTCGCTTTAAACTTAAATCTCTAGTCACCTGGGAATACCTTAAGGCACAATTTTCGTGGTCTCGTATCTACGAGATGAAAAATATAGAGAAATATGCTTTGATCTGGCCTAGGGGCTTTAGAAGCCTGCTCTACTTTCTCGTTAGCATTCTGATCACCGGCGTTTTCTCTAGACTTTGGCCTTGTGGCACACATATTGACCCAAAATTCTTCGATTTGGGTCTCAGATGTCAAAGCAGTTCCACTTCATCATCAGTCGACAGGCAAAGTGTAGTTCCTGCACTCCAGTTTGAACATCTCCAACACAACCCCTCATGACCAATTACTACTTCATAGATGTCACAAATTTTTAACCGCCCTATAACTTCACTACATAATTATTTACTAGCTGATGAATCTGCTGTGTCAGCGCTCACATATCATCTGTCTGAACTTGTGATTAGGAACCATCCTTACCATCATTTTTATCTCATTTAAAGTCGTACCACTGCCCACCGCACCTTGTACCTTATCCATCACACATTTATTTGCCAATTTCATACCGTGCCCGAAATTACCCCACCTGTGCCATCGCATCGATCACGTACATCGTACATTACTGTTCCGTGTCCCGGGCCCCAACAATAACTTAACCAAAACTGCGTGTTCGCAACGGATTCGCTTTACCGCTCCGAGTTCCCAATAATAATTTATGACTGGGAAACTATGGGTACATCTCGCCATCACCACTCGGCAACAATCTGTCTATTCCTTAATCAATATTTATACCTGCGACGGATAGTAAACAGGTACACGCACAATATCCCAATAGTTAAGTTATAGATACGGATGTTGGGCAAGGCAGCCACAGCAGTCAGCCACCCACTTCGTCATAGAATTCAATTTGAGCAATCAAATAATGTACCTATATGCCTCGTAATGTTGTTCCCTTTGTGTGTGCGTGTGTTTGTGTCCTGGATGAATAGAGAGCGAAAGTGGCGGCAAAATTCCCAAAGGACCAAATAAGAAAAAAGAAATCCTTCATTCATTTAACATAATGTCAATCGCTATATGTGTTCACCGTTCACAGAGTGTTCGCCCTTCAGAACCCTCAACACACAGGGCGGAGGTGACACACATAAGAGTGCCACCCACAGTCGTTGCTATAGTACTTTGTATTATGTTGTATAAATGGAGATATTTCGTACCTACGGTACATGTTGCATATTTATGCCGTCTACTGCACCCACGCTACCAGTGCTCCTCTTCCATGGTCCTCTCGAACAACAGGTTCAGTTCAGAATTTCGGATGCAGGCTTCTCAAACTCGGAGCAGAGTCGTTTAGTGCTTATGTCAAGTGGAATGCAAAATTTAAACAAGATGTTTCTTATGGATGTGGGAAACACAATTTCCCATCTAAAAAGGCGGAAAGAAGATTCCTCCAAATAGGATTCCGTCGACCTTCAAGGCGTCCGTAGGCGACAACGTATGTGCTCTCCACTATCAAGTGAAAGTTTATCAAGTTGTCCTTAGGAATATTTTATATTTTTGTCCCTAGGTAAGTTAATAAGAAAGTTTGATTCGGAGTATCCTTTTCAAGGGCTCACTCGTGTCGTTTCCTCTCCTGGGTAAAGGGGACAGGAGAGGTTGTTCTTTCTTCTTCGAGATTGATTGTGTGCCTGCACTTTGCTCACATATCGTATGATCGACTGTCGTTAGAGACCATTTTAAGGGTTAACTTGCGTGGGATTATTCGTATCGAACCGGAAACTGTAAACTAATTTGAAATGGGATTTTGCTAGAAGAGTGGAAAATTGTAGTTCTCTGTAGTAGAGGAATAGGAGAAAATCGGCAGTAGGTTTGGGTACGGGGAAAGTATTGTATTTCGATCAAATTCATTGAGGACTAATTGTGTACGAACAAACCACTGCAAGTTAAAAAAAAACAACACTTGAATTAAATGCTATTTCTTATTCTTATAAATGCAAGAGTCAGTATTTCTTAGCATATAGAAGAAAGAAAGCAACAGAAGAACGAAAGCAGATAAATCTGGAAACCCACAGATTTGGCTATTTTCTCCTAAAAACAAAATATTTTTTGCCATTATTTTTAACATCTTTTCAACAATTCAAAAATAAATAAATAGTTGGCGCAATAGATCCGTAGGGACCTTTTCAATACGTCCCCTCATTTGGGTACCAGTGGCACAAAAGCTGGCATTAATTCAAATTATTAAATTAGGAATAGGTGTGGGTGTAATGTTAGTGATGAGATGAGGTAACCCCTCTGGAAGGTCGTTGTTCTTACTTAGGCCCCTCCTCTTGTTTCAGGCGACAGCGGATTAATTCTCTAGATGGAATCAACCGTGGCGCCTACATTTCCAGTCAGGTCGAACTACTAAGTGTAATTCCTATATGAGCTGCTCTAATATATTTGGATACCAGGTTTATAGGGACTTTCAATACTGAGCCAGGGGGGATCATGACGTAGTCTCGAATGACAAAATCTCAAATGTTAAAAATCTCGAATTTTTTTTTTTAATCTCGAATGCAAAATTTTCGAATGTACAAAAATCTCGAATGTACAAAAATCTCGAAAGACTATATCTCGAAAAAATCTCGAAAATAAAAAGTGAATTCGAGATTTTTTTTTTCTAGTTTAAGAGCTAAAATTCGTATAAAACATAAAATTGTATGTTCTGTTTATTAAATAATTTATTCATCTTTGAAAAACAATCACAAAATATCAAAATTTAACAAAACAAAAATAACAGATAATTCATTATAACAAATTAATAATATCAAAATCGAATATATACATAAATACAACTAACTAAACAAAGTAAAAAATATCAAAACAAAACTCTTAAAAAAAAAATCAATAAATAAAATAAAAATAACAGCTGATAACTAGCGGAGCGCCCATCATGGACAATGTAGGTACTGCACGTAGTGATTGTTGTTGAGAGAATAGGCGTTTTTTATTTTCCTCAGATGACATACGTATAGAGGTTATTGATTTTCATGCATTACAACAACTATGGGTTCATTTACAATTGTTGTGTTGCATGTAAACCAATGATCTATATAGATTACCTGGGGAAAATAAAAAAAACAAGACACCTTATAATTGTAGCAATCTCGAATTAATATTAATTTTTGAGACAAAGGTAACATTTTGCGCGGGCAAATTGTTACCATTGTCTCAAAAATTAATATTAATTCGAGATTTTTTTTTTCGAGATTTTCGTTATTCGAGATTTTGGTTTCTAGATTTTTGCTTTCGAGATTTTTTTAATTCGAGATTTTTTTTTCGAGATTTTTGCATTCGAGATTTTAGCTTTCGAGATTTTTTTTTTCGTAGGTAACCCGAGATGTATGTAGTTCGTGAGTGGATGCATTCAGCTTTGAAAGTTTTCTTGCACTTTTAAATTGATGTGTCAACCGATAATCTCGTTAAAAATATTAAAAGAAAGTATTTTCAAAGTTTTTAATTTTGACTTAACAAGGGGGACAGTGGTTTGTACTAGGGAGGACAAACAGCATTTTTGTATGAAAAAGGGGGACGTCTGGCATCCCTAGTTATGCCGTCGGGGAACTTCCCGATCGTGAAAAAAACAAGCAGTACAACCAGCCTCGGATAATGGTACTTCTCAAATGGCAACAAGACCCGGAAGGTCAATGGACTACGACATGAGAGTATGCACCTGGAATCTACGAGTACTCTACACCCTAGGTGCTACTCAAAAATTTGAGTCTGTCCTTACGCGGTACAAGGCAGATATTACCGCGATACAGGAGATACGATGGAAGGTTAGGTTAGGTTGGTGGGCTGGCGGGGAGTGTCCCGCGCCACACTCAGGTCAAAATTGACCCATTGTGATACCCGTCGGGGGAAAAGGTTTTATCCCTTATCCGTAGTAACCTATTCTGCCTGTAAATTAATTAATTAATTACTTATTGTGTCGTTGCATACAAACCATCTTGAGGATTTGATGAAGTTTATGATTTTGTCCGTTGGTGTGCTAGATAGCTCGTTCAGGTTGTTAAAGAAGAATTTTCCAAGGACTCTGTGTCTGGAGTGTTGAAGACCTGGACAGTGACATAGGAAGTGGGTTGTATCCTCTATAACTCCCTCGTCACCGTAGCCTCTGCAAAGTTCTTCCTCGGTCAGTTGCATTTTCTTCATGTGGTATCGCAAGGTGTTGTGTCCCGTAAGGATACCTACAAGCGTAGAGAGACATCTCCGGTTATTCCGCATGATTCTCTCTGTTCTGGATTTACAGAAAGATGGCCATAGTTTCCTTGTATTTTGGCACGTATCCATGGATTTCCATCTAGAGTTTGCCTCATCTGTGGCCTTTTTCCCTGCTTCTAGCTTTAGTGTACGGAGCGGGATGCACACGGAGGGGCATGTTTGTTCTAGAGCATTAGCCGAGCCATGTCGTGCTAGTTCATCCGCTTTCTCATTGCCTGGAATGCCTTCATGTCCAGGAACCCAACACAGTAATACCTTGTGCTGTGTTCCAAGAGCTCTGAGCTCTTCGCGACAGCTCTTCACAAGCTTCGATTTTATTTCTGGGCCAGTTAAAGCTTTTATTGCTGCCTGGCTGTCGATAAAGAAGGTGATACCTTCCGGAGGTATCATCTTTATCGCAGACTCACGGGCGGCTCTTGTCACTGCCATGACTTCCGCTTGTAATACACTTCAGTGGTCTGGGAGGCGTGATGATGTTGAGATGCCCAGCGGTTCAGGGTAGATGCCTGACCCCACGCCGTTGTCCATTTTAGATCCGTCTGTGTACACGGGAATGGATTGCATATCAGGTACAAGTCCATCTCTCCATTCTTCCCTGCTGGGGTAGGCGCTAGAGAAAGGTCTTCTGAATTCCAAATATGGTGTTATGTAATCCGTGTTAGGTACATTGCCAAGGTACTTCTGTAGGATCGTTGAGTGACCCTCTTCATTGTGTTTCCAGTCTATTGATTGGCTAATTCTCATGGCACTTGTTGATGCTACAGACTGTACAAAGATGTCTAGTGGAAGCAGGTTGAGGATAGCGATGGAAAGTATCGGGAATGATGAAAAGAAAAAATTGCGACATTTATTACAGCTGACATAAAAGATTGCATGGGACAAAAGTCATTGACTTCAAGCCGATAAGTGATCGCCTGGCTGTGATCCGCATCAAAGATACCTTCGAAAACATAATTCTAATATGCACACTATGACACCCTGGATGGAGCCTACGGAGCCTGTCCGGAGTATAACGTCAAAGCTGTGCTCGGAAATTTCAATGCCAAAGTCGGACAGGAAAACATCTTTGGCGGGTTAGTTGGTAAGCACAGAATCCACGAAATGACAACAGACCACGGCTATCGATTAATTGAATTCGCAGCAGCTCGTAATACGATAATAAGTAGCACTACGTTTCCAAGGCTAAGGATCCACACAACAACCTGGCGCTCTCCAGACGGTCGAACTGCAAACCAAATCGAACATTTGCTAATCGATGCTAGGCACGCATCCAACATCCTTGACGTACCCACATTCCGAGAGGCAAACGTCGACTCTGACCATTTTCTTGTTGCGGCTAAATTCAGAGCTCGACTGTCCAACGAAAAGAAGCTGCGAACGCCCAGGGTAGGCTACCAGCCACCCCAGAGGAAAAGCCCTCGGTATGATGATGAATGCGTACGTTAAAAAAAAGGTGACAGAAGATGCACACATGAAGATGTTGCAGCGCAAAACAAGAGCAGCGAGGGAAGAGTATAGAATCAGGAGGAGGTAGGAGAAGAAGATCCTGCGTTGAAAGAAGAGGGCCTACGCAGTCTCCTAGCTCAAGGCAATCGAAGAGTCTTGCGATCGAAACAACATCAGGAGGTTCTACAAGAAAGCCAAGCAACTGGCTGCTGGTGCAAGTCCAGAACGCAGGCTCTTCGTAACAGCGAAGGAAATCTAGCCACCGAAGAGCAGGGAATAGTAGATGTTTTTAAACAACACTTCCAGCAGCTGCTATGTGCTAAGAAGAGAACCCACGTCCAGTCAATGAAGAACCAGTTCCACCACCCAGTAGGAAGTTGGCTTAGCTTATAGCTTAAAAGCTTAAGAACAACAAGGCCACACGCTCTGATGGTTTACCAGCGGAGCTCTTCAAATACGGTTGTGATGTTTTGGGCGAATGCACCAAATCATCAACTAAGTATGGGTGGAAGAAAGCATGCCCGTAGACTGTTCTATCAGCTCCATATGTCCCATCTACAAAAAAGGCGATCATATGTCGTGCAAGAATTATCGAGGCATATCCATGCTTAATGTCGCATACAAGACCCTATCCAACGTGCTGTGTGAACGTCTTAAACCGTTCTGCAACACACTAATCGGCACGTATCAGTGTGGCTTCCGGCCCGGCTGATCGACCATAGACCAAATTTTAACACTGAGCCAAATCCTGGAAAAGACCAATGAATTTCAAGTTGAGACTCACCACCTTCTTATCGACTTCAAAGCCGTATATGATAGCATTCGTCGTCAGGAGCTCTATATGACGCTGGCCGAATTTGGCATCCCGCAAAACTGATCAGATCCGTTCAACTACTGGGGTATGCGGACGATATCGACACCATCACTACTGTACAACTGGAAGCGGCGTACCCGGGATCGTAGAGGATGGAAGGCTGCAGTGTCTCAGGCAGAGACTCTCCACGGGTCGGGAGCCCGTTAAGTAGGTAAGTAAGTAAGTAAATATAAATACCTACATATATATATATTATTTTTTTTGGATCAAGAAGGTAATATACAAATTATTAAAAAAATGTAAATGATTTCTTTTTAGTCTTATCTGATTCATCACAGCGCAGCTTAGTTGAAGCTTTTTTTTTCTGTCGACTCAGGTGTTTTTTCTTCTTTGTATGAAGCGGAATTTTTGTTAGAAATTTTGAAATATTGGTATGGAGCCTTTAACTTCGGGTATGTAACAATGTGTATGGCACAACACAAAAAAAAATGTTTTTTTTTTTTTTTTTTGTAAAATGGAATATGGAAGTTTCAGTTTCAGTTTTTTTAAAGTGTATTTTTAAGGATTTCCTTAATTCCGTAGATTTTTAGTTGGGTTCCGGGTTCGTCCGAGTTTTTATTTTTGTGTCATTTAAATGTGCGTGATGTGTATTTTGTATTTTGTATTTCCGTCAAAAAATCCTGTTTCTTTTCTGCACTTTTCGTCGTATTTGGATTTTTGTATGTTAACTTCGGTTTATACATTTATTTAATACTAGGTTCGCCCAGTGGTCGAAAATCGACCACGCAGTTTTTATATTATCATCATATAAATAAAATTGACTTGAAGCGATATGTCTTTAAATAAATAATTCGTAATAATTACTGATCGTATTCGGGTCAATGCTCAATGCTGGAATAAAGAGGCTGATATTGTACTAAACTGTTTTAATGTTGAAAAAGTATAGTACTAAAATTAAAGAAAAGGTAGGTAGGTACCTATCGAATTTTGTTTCATGTTTCTGTATTTTTATATTTTTTATTCAAGAATATTTTTAGGTTTTTGCTTAAATGCAGCTGAATCTGATGCTGCTGCAGTTGATGCCAGAAACTCGATTAAGTAAAGTGTAATTGACTTTCGGTTGAAATCTTGAAAGACTAATCCCTTATTTCTTAAAAGAAAATCGCGAAAAAACAGCAATGAAAATATCTGCGCACAATTAAAGTCATATTTTCTCTTAGACTCATTTTTGATGAAATGAAATTGGTAATGCTTTTCTCCACTTTGTCATTTTTTACCATTATTTGTAAAAATAAATTATAAATACCCGCCAAATCTACCTGTTGTTGACTTCACTTGCAAAGAAAGGTTATTCCGTCGGAAGTCTATTAAAAAGTGATTCTACAAAAGATTTCTGACACAACACACAAGACTGATTTCAACACAGCATCGTCGCTGGCGTGTGCAAAGAATACACATTTTTCAACTCCAGAGGAAAGGGAAATTTGGGAAATTTTTTCACTTCTAAAATGTTTATGGCTTATCAGGGAATCGACTGGGCGAATCGCGAAGGCGAAATGTACTTTCATTCATCAAACTAATCCAATCACTCCTGCGCATATTCTCTTCTCTTCATCATTCGCTTAACACACACCATTCCATTTACCCCTCACGAAGGTATTGGTGGTATAGAGAAAAGAGTTATACGCAGTGTTGCCATAAAAATATTTTAACAAATCTGCAATGTAGATTCCTATAGAAAAATTTCCCTTCATAAATTTGTTTGTATTTAAGTAAAATAACAAAAAAAAAAAAAAGAAAAAAAGCTGAATACGAAAATGATTGCACACAGCGACAAGTGTGCAACAAATATTAAAATTTGTTAAAAAGACCAAAATATGTTATTACGGATGCAGACAAAATCTGAAGCGCAGATTTCTTCAGAATGCAGACAAATCTGCACTTATGGCAACGCTGGTTATACGCAATAATAGCATATAGCGTTCTCTGAGTGTGATTCTCTTTTTAACATTCATACAGGAACAGGAGACAGGAGGACAGGACTACGAAATTCTTCTTTATAAAATTTACAGATTCGATTGGTACCAATAACTTGAAAAATATTTATGGAACTTTTACAAAAACGTTTCTTAATGAAACTTGCACTAACTTTTTTTGAAAGAATTGTTCTGCTAATGAAAATATTCTAAAGATAAACCCAAGCTTTGGAGGATCGATCGGTTTTTATATTATCGGTTAACAGCATTTTAAAGTAACATACACATTTATTTCATGCCGGATTGTCATGCTCAATTTTCAATAATAGATGTGAACAGACCGAAGAATATCTAAAAGTACTTCCTCAAGAACCTGATGGGTGGGTGGTAACCTAACCTACCAAAAAGGATATTATAACAAAATACAAATAAAATAGAATAAAAAAAAAAAACCCAAAATATTGGGATAAAACTTCTAAACTGGCAATGCCGGACTAATTAATTTGCAAATCCCACAAGTGGCAGTAAGGCTTCAGTTCGTTGACCGACTGCGAGAATTACTGGATCATCTGGACACAATAAGACTTTTACTGCCAGATCTCCAAACCGATTATACGCCAAATTGCAAAAATGTGCCCATCATCAATTATAAGTGAACAAAAATTGGACTTAAGGTGCATCCTTGAAGAGCTACCCCTGGTAGTCCTAAAAAAAATTAAGAGGCGTAACCTTTACAAACAGCGGCTGAAGTCTTACCAACACTTATAATCTTGGTATAGACAAAGCTTAATCTAGACCTGCTAATTTATATAGAAGTGCTTTTCGGTTGACTGTATCAAATTCTGAATTATAGTCAACAAATAGAGAATGGCTCTTAAAAATAGAAAAAAAAAAAAAAAATCGATTCAAAAGTTCACTTTTGCTAGTGACCTCTAAATTCCACATAGCATTTTATAGAAATAGAACTCAACTTCTGCTAACTGTTATTGTGACTCAAATTTGTTGTTTCACCAGAGGCAAACTTCAAGTTGTCGTTGGTGTGAACCTAATAAACAAAAATTGTTATGATTTGACAGATAAGGCAAGGGAAAATCCGAAAAAGTAAAAACGCTTGATGATTCCAATCTTACAATTACCTAACTTGACCGATCGGAGAGAATAACTGTTATGAAAGAGTTTCTCAATTACCTGTTTGGACTGCAGATCCCTTTGTCCTAAAAATGGAAAATCACACAAAACGAATGGGCATGAGAAAGCTATAGGCCTGAGGTCCTTAGAGACCATCTATTTGTTTATTTATTTTTATGCATTACAAGACTCTCAACGTGCATTGTCGAAGACGACAAAGTTTTACATAGCCTCAAACCTGTCAGGCTATCTGGCCATTCTTTTTTTCTTTTTTTTTTCGGAGGTTGTTACTATCCGATGGAGCACTCAGACACAACAACTGGTCCATTGTACTGCCAAACAGAAACCTTATATTTATGTACCTACTTAGTTTTCCCGTCTTTTGAAGAAAGAGCTTAGATGTTCGGCACTCACCACGTCAGCCCCAAAGATCCGCCACCTGATGCGAGCAAAGGCCGGACAGCTACAGAGGAAGTGCTCCGCTGTATCGTCGTCCTCTCCACAAGAAGGACAGATGGTGGAGACGCTCAAGGCCAAAACATTTAAGTGTTTGGCAAAAGCTTGGTGACCCCTGTCCGGTTCTGGATCTATCCGTAAATATACGATGGCATTCTTTCCCTGGCTCAGAGTCTGGCCTAAGCCATTCCGTTGCCTGAGGAAAGTTGACGTGGTAGTTTTGTCGCAGTAAAATTTCTGGAGTCATTGCGTAAGACGGCATAACGGATAATTCTCGCACAAGTTCTCTAAAATTACAGTGCGCGTGGTACCAAAAGCCACCTCTCTTTAACCAAAAGATGGTTTGCTATCTGGCCATACGATGTAATTGGTTTTAATGCTTTGCAGTACAAACACTTGTAATCTCTATTAGAACCCAAATTGTGGGGCTGATGGCATTCCAGCAATAATATTAAGAAATTGTGCTATAGGTCTTTGCACTCCATTGTTAAATATTTTTAACCGTTCTCTCCATGAAGGAACATTTCTTAATGATTGGAAGACTTCCTTTCTTGTCCCGATTCATAAAGCAGGGGATAAAAGTGATGTTGAGAACTATCGCGGTATCTGTAAACTCTCCGCAATTCCTAAGCTTTTTGAAAGTATCGTTAAAAACAAACTTGAGTTTTTAACGAAGGAATGTTTGTCTGAAGCTCAGCATGGTTTCATATCTGGTCGGTCTACTATCACTAACTTGGCTTCTTTTTCAAATTATGTTTTAAATGAGATGGAAAACAGAAGTCAAGTGGACGCGATATATACCGATTTCAGCAAAGCATTTGACTCAGTCAATCACTCAATTCTTCTTGAGAAGCTAGAAGCTTTTGGAATCCACTCTAAAATGCTTAGTTGGATTTCTTCATTTTTAATTGGTCGCTACCAAAGAGTAAAAATTGGAACATCGCTTTCGAAGAGTATTAGCTGTACTTCCGGTGTCCCGCAAGGGAGTCATTTAGGTCCACTGCTTTTCGTTATTTTTATAAATGATATTGTTTCAACAGTCAAAAATAGTCGATGCTCACTGTATGCAGATGATTTAAAACTATATTTAAGTATTAAAAGTTTTGATGACTGCTCTTTGATTCAATCAGATCTGAATAATATTGTTCATTGGTGCAACGCCAATGGCTTAAAACTAAATATAAAGAAATGCAATGTGATTTCTTTCAATAGATGTGCGTCTACCTTTGAATATGATTACTCGGTAAATTCAATGTATTTGAATAGAGTTATGAAAATCAAAGATTTGGGAGTCATGCTCGATACAACATTTGCCTTTAAATGTCATATTGAATATACTGTTGCGAAGGCTAACTCAGTTGTAGGTTTTATTAAACGTAATGGAAGAGACTTTAGAGATCCTTTTGCCTTACTTTCACTGTTTACCGCATTAGTTCGATCCCTGCTTGAATATGCTGACGTGATTTGGAATCCTGCTTTTTCAACTTATTCTGATCGCCTTGAAAAGATCCAAAGGCGTTTTACAAAATACGTTTTCTATAAAATGAATTGGGAATTCTCTCCTAATTATAAGGCAAGGTGCTTATTACTTGGTATTAAATCTTTAAAATCCCGCCGTCAAATACATGATATAATGTTTGTAAGAGACTTGCTATGTTTTCATACAAGATGTTCTAGTTTGCTCTCGATGATATCAATTTATACACCCACGCGATCCTTAAGAATACGTAATCTTCTCTTTCAAAGAAGTCATAGAACAAACTACGGCTGCAATGAGCCCATGACAAGAGCCATACAAGCTTTCAATAGCGTTTACCCTAGCATTGATTTATGTTTACCGAGAGTTCAATTTAAAAACAAATTATTGTACATATTTATCTTTTAACTAATAACTTTCTATTATTATGCAATTTTCCTATATATCTATTTCATACATCTGTTAGTTATAAGAATACTTGTAGATGAACCATAATAAATAAATAAATAAATAAATTAGTTATGATATCATCAACTGACTGGTAAAATCTGCTAAGTGCGTTTAGGGCTAGTTGCAAATAATTTTTGAATTGGTAGGAATAGTTTCTTAACGTCCCTATAAAACTAGCTGGCTGTACGACGACTAATTGATAAACGTTGCATTGCTGCGATGTCTATACTCTGTCCAAGAAAAATTGTCAGTACAGGCCTTATGGGAAGCTCTTTTTTCTACCAGTGGTGCCTGTTGTACTCTCACGGCACTCAAACACAGGATTTGCCACTGAAATAAAAACGAACCACTGGCATTCCAAAGCATTTTGTTGTTGTAATTTTCCTGAAATTCGCATACATACCTCCACAACCAGTCTGCCATGCAGCCGCGGGCAGAATGAGCACGATCGCTTCTGTTCGCTTGCTATTATCATCAACCCAAATAAGCAGTGTGAGTGACTGAAGCACATCAGAGAAGTGTTACCATATGTCAATTTTAGCATATCATTAAGGGTTTTTCTTTGAAATTTGTCAAATAACTTTCGGTTTTGGTGCTTTTTGGAGCTTTTTGGAGCTTTTGAGAGCGGCATATTATGTGGGGTGCTGCCATTCGGTTTTAATTTGTTTGTATTTCTGAAAGATCCAATAACATTCAGTTAAAACTTTTTTTTGAATGTTGTCTTTTAGAAATAATGTTTATTCGTGAGGTGTTTTAATGCATTCATTTTATTAACGCAACAAGTGATGTATGTATGTATGTATGTGCGTTGTAGAGATATTGCAATAAATTAATAGTGATTACTAGGGCAACTCAACCGGATTCATGTAAAAGCATGGTATTTTAAGGGATAACATTTGATTAAATATTTTATTATAGAAAACTAAGTACAAATTTTCAGCCTTATTCGTTAGGGCATATTTCTGCATGTTTTGGTAGGTATAAATTCATATTTCACTTTGTAGAGCATATTTTTCACACTGAAATATCAAAATGATGAAGCAGGTAGACCTATACTGTTTATTTTCGGTCGTTGGGTTTTACCACATCCGGTCACTCCTCTCCAGTAAAGCAAATGCCTTGAAAGGATTTTATGATCCTTTTTTTGCTACTGTTTCCGCGAAGTTCTGCATTGACGGATAGTAATTTTTTTAACAAATATGTAATCTAGGTATATATAATATGTGTATATTAAAAAATGTAGGTAGAGCTGCACAAGTGCAGTCCTTTTAACATCTGTTTAGGTATATGACATTGCGTCGTGGTTATATAATTTTTTCTAATTGCCTGTTTGTGTATATAAGGCGGAAACAATGGTTGTTATCTCAATAGCGGATAGTGCATCTAAGCAAATGGTTAACTTTTTTTTGCATATGAATAAATAGAAACATGGCTACAAAGTCTTCAAAGGATCTAAGTGTAGAAAAGAAACAACAAATTGTTGATGCAAATGAAAAATTCTATGGCCTTTTTAAAAGTAAATCGGAAGCCGTAGGAAATGCGGCTACTGTTTTTTCTGTTACAGGCTTTTAAGGGAAAAAGCAATCAAAGGCCACAATTCACCACCAAAGAAGAAAAATAATTCCGGTATCAAGAGCAAGGTGTATGATTTGGACAAATGTGCGATTAGGCGGATAGTCCATCAGTTTTTAATGGATAATGACCTTCCAACGCTAGACAAGATATTGTTGGAAATACAAAAAAAGTGAAAATATAACAAAACTAAGCAGATCAACTTTGCGTACAATATTGCAAAAAGATCTCGGACTTAAATTCGTCAAACGTCAGCGAAAGAATTTGTTGGTGGAAAGAAGTGACATTATTTCTTGGAGACGAAGATATCTACACGAAGTAAAAAAAATTAGAGAACAGAAAAGAAAGATTTCTTTTACTAATGAGACCTGGCTAAATTGGAAGATGGTTACCCTAACAGTATTGCTCTCTGAGTTATGTCGAATTATCATACCCACTATGGCAACCCTGTGAGAGCTTTAAAAAAGGACCGATTTATGGAAGTCATTGCAACCATACTGAGAGACAAACATCCTATCTTCCCTGTACTGACAATTTTTCTTGGACAGAGTATAGAGGTACTATAGTACCTTATAAGTTATGCGAGAAACAGATTAACACAGCGACAGCAACAGCAACAGCGAACTTAGAACCAATGTATTTTGATTACTTTGCACACATTAGCACAGCAACATCGACAGCGACATCAACGTTAGAGCCAATCCTAAGTTCGCTGTTGCTGTTGCTGTCGCTGTTTCTCGCATTAGACGTTGCCAGGAACTGAACGTACCTAATCATTCTTCAAACACAAGTATGTACTGTCTGCATGCCAGAACATTTTAAGCTCGGAAATCATATACCTACAGTAGGTAGAGGTAGTAGTAGGTAACTCTTTTTTGAACGTCCGGACTCCAGGACTCATCTTTTTGAAAAACATCGAAATCGGACTCCTTTTCTGTAACTTAATAATAAAATGATGCGCCATTCGTAGAGTCATTTTGTAAAATTTATTTACCTACCTACTTGTATTTGGATAGCTTGGATAGTCAATGGCTTTGTGCAAGAAAACCTATATTCTACGTATGTGTGAAATAACAAAGACAAAATGCATGAAACATTATGGATATGGGAATGAGAAATGGAAACTGGAAATTACTGCATTGAATGGATTATATTTCTGTGTTGTCGTTGTTTTGGTCGTTGATTTGTTCAAAAATCTGTACGATTTAATAATCAAAATTTTAACATTGCCCCATAACAGTGCGTGTGCTGAGAGGCTATTTTCAAAATTGGCTTTGACCAAAAATAACTTACCAACCGACTTAAGGTTTTCGTCGCTCAACTTACTAGAAAATAAGCAAATAGAAGACTGGGTTCCTGACTCAAATTTAATTCAGCAGTACAGGGATAGAATTCCTAATAACTAATGTTTAAGATATTTGAGTTAGGTACCTACCTGCAAATATTATTTTAATATTGAATTTTTTTTTTAGCCTCGTTTTTTTTTTTTTTTTTTTTCTGTAAACGATGATTGTTTATGAATTAAATTATTAGTATAAGTTAATATATCAGTTTTTTGTTATCATAATAAGGGTATTCAAACTCGAAGGTCGAATTTTATTGAGCGCGAATTAAAACACTTGTTTCTTACTTTTAAAATTAAACAATATTTATTTGGAACTATGTCCTTTATTATTGAAATACTTTTTACTAATTCTAAAAGGAGCTTAAGGCTACTATGTAGTTACAATAAGACTGTTGATAAATTCATCATACAGTCGTATTTATATACTTTTCTTATCTATCTACAAGGAGACCCAAGCGTACAATCGTCTTGCTTGATAATGAAGAAGAGATAATATTCCAACATTGTATACAAACGATATTATCTCTTTTACATATGTTATCATTGTAGCGTTGTGTGCAAGACTGTACTAGAGACTAAAGATATCATTGAATACAAATAATGTTATCTTTTTTCTCAATATGTTTTGCTATGGATACTTAACTCCCCCCCTTGTTAAACGAAATCGTCCCGATTTTTCGACGCTATTTTTAACATTTCTCTTTCATAAGTTTTGTTATATGCGTCAATCTTTTTTTGTTTTTGACGATCTGTTATACATTGTATAGTTTTTATCATTACGTACGTAAATGCTAGAATAACAATCAGTGTTACAATTGTGTATATAGTTGATAATATCGGTTTTTCTTCAAAAGGAATAATTAGTTTTTTTAAAGTATCTATGTTATCGAATTTGTACATTGTATCTTCTTTAATTATTTGGTCGATGTAAGACTCTGAATTATGATTTCTTAATATAACTTCTTTAATTTGCTTATGCATGTTTTTGTATATTTTATCGTCTAGATTTATAGTATTTTCATAAGTAACTAAGTTTATACCATTAATTGTTTGATTATTTAACTTATGCTTACCGCTTAATAACATAACACCGGATTCAATTTCTAAGTCGTAATCGTATTCTTGTTTAATGTTGCATTTTGAAGTTATATTCTTTAAAAGTGGAATAAGACAATTTTCTTCTTCAAAGTTAATTTCACAAATGTTTTTACTTAGATGATTTTGACAATTTCTTGTTCTTAAATAAGTTTGGTTACATAAGGCAATTGTTTTATCTGTAATGATTTTTCCATGTTTTGAATTTAAAGGTGTTACTTTATACAATTTACATGATTTAATTAGAACTGGATATTTATATATTGTGATGAAGAATTCATCAGTTCTAGCTAATAATATTTTAGAGTACTCAAGTATATTTATTATGGGTACTTGAATTATTTCATGTTGAATAATATTTTTAATGTCATCTAAGTCTAGGCTTTCTGATAAATATTCATTATTTTTTGCTGCATTAATTGTTCTGGTCAATAATAATAATTGTTCGTACACTTGTTCTATTACTAAATGTTCTTTAAGGCTCTGACCTTCGAATTGTTGCAAAATTTGTTCAAATCTAGAATTTATAGTTTTTTGTTTATTATTGTTTTCTATGAGATTATTTATACTCGTTTCTATGTTAACTAAGTCATAATGGTCAGGATTACCAAACACATATTTGAAAGCTGTTCCTAAAAAGTTAATTGATCTAGTATGCCTAGTATGTTCTTGTAATTGGTCTGCTAAATTCTTAATTTTACTTAACCAAATTTTTTCTTCTTGTGTAGGTTGATATTTACTAGTTACGATATTTACGTAAGGTTGAAATATCGAAGTCAGGTTGGTGGCATGTAACAAATAAGTTTGTTCTTTGAATAAATACACGTCATCTGTTTGCGTAAGTATAAACTTCTTGTTTAGTAACTCAGTTATTTGAACGTTTCCTTGCCCTTCTTGACTCTGTACAATTCCTAGTAATGTTAGGAATATTAATATTTTCGTCATCTGAAAAATGATAATTCTTTATGTTATCCTTGTGAATTTTTATTCCTTCTTTAGAGATTACAGTGTCTCCTTTATCTTCTTCTACTATTCTTGTTATGTATCTGGCGTTAGATTTCTTTCTAAGACCTGTGATTCTTACCATTATCTTATCTCCTTTTTTATACTCTCTGTGTCGAGTTCCTTTATTTAGACGTTCGATCACTTTTTTGGATGCTGAGTTTAGTTTATTTATTATAATTTCACTATTGCTATATTTATTTTGATTAAAGAAAATGTCTCTAGGTTTCAAACCGGTAACTGAGTGTATAGAATTATTTAATTCACGCACTGTTCTAAATATTTCTTCGATAAGTCTTGTTTTATTCTGAATTGTGAATATTCTAGACAGTTCAGTTATTGTACCGTTTACACGTTCTACCTGACCGTTCGCTGTCGATCTGTATACTGGAGTTTCTACTTTAGTTATGTTGTATTTCAAACACATTTGGTTCACCATTTCTGTTTTGAATCCCTTCTCGTTATCTGTCATGAGTCGTTCACATTTTGGGAAATAATTAGATAAGACCTCTTCCATAACGTCGTACAGTCTGTTTCGAGTTTCGATTTCCCGAAGGATTGTATATTTAGAATACTTATCTACTGTTACAAGGAAAGTATACTTGTCGTTGAAGTATATGTCCATATGAATGTGTGTTCCCACATGTGTTGGTATTTCTGAATTATTCAGAGGTTCTCTGATAGGTTTTCTTTCATATTTTCCAAATAGACATGCTATGCATTTTCTGTTGAAACTCTTTGCTTGTTTATTTAGATCGGGCCAGTAATATTTCTCTGAGATTTCTTGTATATTGTTACGTAACCCTCGGTGTGCTCTTTCGTGAGTTACCCTTACAAGTTTTAGTTGTTCCTCCAAATTTGTCACGTCTTGAAGTTTTCTTGGTGTGAATATAAATCTTACTAGTGGGAATTCTTTTTTTATGTTTTCACCATATTTGTATATGTTTTCAAATTTCGTATGCAAAGCTACAATCTTTTGGGGTTGTATAACTTCTTTCATCTGCCTTAGTAAAGAGTCTTTGTCCTTAAACTTTATTATGAGTCTTATTTTGTTACTAAAATAGATTTGTGTTTCGATATTATTTGTTATATCTTCAATAAGTTCGAACTGTGCAGTGTATGCATTAAAAGGCTGATTCACAGTTTTTATTATATCATTAGAAGAACTTTCAGCTGAATGTGCTGTTTCTATGGTAGAAGTATTTATGCGTTGACGTGATAATGCGTCAGCTACAAGATTTAGGTTTCCTGGTTTATAAACTAATTTTGCTCCAAAGTCTTCAATGATTCCCTTCCAACGTTTCAGCTTTGTGTTGGGATTTTTTTCTGATACAGAATATATAAGGCTCTGGTGATCGGTATATATGGTTAAGTCTGCTATACCATATATGTAGTTTCTGAGTTTTTGTAAGGACCATATGATCGCTAATAGCTCTTTCTCGTTTGTGCTATAGTTCTCTTCTGTCTTACTCAGTGTTCTTGACAAGAAGTGTATAGGTTGCTTATTCTGACTTAGTACGGCTCCAATAGCTATGTTGGATGCATCAGTAGTAAGCTCGAATGGTTTACTATAATCCGGTTGAAAAAGTTCGACTTGTTCTTTCAAATAATTTTTTAAAATTCTAATCGCTTCTAATGCTGAATCATTCAGATTTAACTTAATATTTTTACTTTGTTTTTTGTTTACTTTACCGTTATCTCCTCGTAAATATAATGTCAGGGGCTTGGCTATGCTTGCGTATCCTTTTATAAACTTACGATAGTAACCTGTAAGACCTAAAAATCCTCTCAAATCCTTTACCGTTTGTGGGACTGGAAAATTTTCTATAGCTGCTATTTTCTCAGGGTTCGTAGTGATTCTACCATGTCTGATTATGTGACCTAAGTATTCTACTTCTTCTTGAAAAAACTTACTTTTCTCATCAGATATTTTTAATGTGGCTTTATTGAGTACGTCGAATACTTGACTTATGTGCTGTATATGTTCTTCCTCAGATGAAGAATATATCAATACGTCATCAATGTAAACGTGTACGAATTTACCTACAAAGTCTCTCAAAATGTCGTCCACGCATCTCTGAAATATGCTTGGTGCATTTTTGAGCCCGAAAGGCATTCGTTTAAAATGATATTTTGCGCCATTTATAGCAAAAGCTGTTTTTTCTTTATCATCTGTTTTGATTTTAATTTGGTGGAAACCTGACTCCAAATCTAATGTTGTAAAGTACTTGGCTTTACCTAAATTTTGAATTGTCATGTTGACATCCGGAATGGGGTATCTGTCTGTTACAGTGTGAGCGTTAAGTTTTTGGAAATCAACAACCATGCGCCGTTTTGGTTTTCCTTTTTCGTCCAAACCTTTTTTAGGTACTGTCCATATGGGACTGTTATAAGGACTATGGCTTTTTTCTATTATATCGTCATGTAAGAGTTTCTGTATTTCTTTGTTTACGAATTCGTTATCTGCTATGGGATATGGATATTGTTTAACATAAACCGGATTATCATTGGTCGTCCTAATGCTTGCTTCTATAGTATCTGTAAAGGGTAACGGTCCTATGCTGTTATTAATCTTCATCAGTCTATCTATGTCTGCTTTATAAATATTATTTTCCCCAATTATGTAATTAATTTTCTGAATAGATTCGACACTGCTTATGGTAGTTAGAGTCATATTACTGAAATTTATTTCCGCGTTTAGAACTTTAAGTCCTTCATATCCTAATATCATATCAAAAGACTGAATATCCTCTAATTCAAAAAATGTTATATTTTTCTTTAATATCCTAACTACTTTCTTTGTATCTACCATAGAATAACCATGCATTGTTTTTATTTTTATAGGTTTAATTTTAATTTTTTTGCTAGAATCGCATTTTCTATTAATGTAATTATGGGTTGCACCAGTATCAATAAGAATTTTATAAATTTTCTTAGAAATAGTACTAGTTAAATTTAAGCAGGGCAACCCGTCTACTAGTTTAAATGATCTATTCTTATGTTATTATTTACCATACATTCCGTTTCATCTGCTTCTGCATATGTACTGCTGACATCGTCTCTGCGTTGTTGTCGGGAGTTATTTACTCTCTGCTGCTTGAAGTTCTGCTGATAAGATCGTTGCGGTCTGTTGTGTGTGTTGAAACTCCCGCTGTGTTCACGTTTCGCTGGTGGATTATATACATCGGGTTTGTATTGATTCCAATTTTGTCGCTGTGCATGTACAATTTGTCTCGAGTTTATCTCCATCGGCTGTGGTCCTTGATTGTGTTGCTGCATATTATCGTATTGCTTCTGGGGTTGATAATTCGTTGTTTGGCTCGAATAATTTGGTCTTCTTTCGTTTCTGCGTTCATGTGGCATATTTTTGTGGTGCTTATCCTGAGTGAGATGTAAATGCCTGTGCACATTATCATGTTCTATTCTGCGAGCAATTGCGAATGCGTGTTCTAGATCATTTATTGTAGCTGAATATAATGATCCTCTTGTAAAGTTGTCACTCATACCATCAATGAATATACGAACTGCGTCGTCGTTAGCATTTTTAATTAGTCTGTCGATTATATTCGGCGGATCACCTGACATAGTGATTTTTGATATTATTAAATTGAGATTTTTATTTATCTCGTCGTGGTATTCAGACAGTGTGCTTCTTTTTTGCGTGATGGCTTTCATCATGTCTTGTAGCACGTATAGAGGTTCTTGATTAGAGTACGTATAATCTAATCTGTTACGTATCGCCTCAAAATTAAAAATTGTGTTATAATTAGTTAACACATTCGCGGCTGCACCCTGTATTTTACTTTTCACTATAGTCAATGCTGCTGCGTACTTACTGTGTGTTTTGAAGTTTTTAATGCTGTCCATTAATCTGGATGCTTCTTCGCGCCACGACCGATAATTTGATTGATCGCCGTTGAAAATAGGTAGGCTTTTAAATGCGTCTAACTGTATTTCACTACCATCTGTATATGTGGTTCTTATTTCCTCTAGCACAGGTATGTTTGGTACTATGCCTAATCCAGATTTTACTTCATTTAGTTTTGTTTCTAAATTAGTGTTTATTTGATTTTGGTTAGTTATTATTGCTGCTAACCTTGCATTCTCTGTGCGTGTGTGCTCTAGGGTTTGTGTTACTGTGTTGCTCCTGGTTTCTAAAGCTTCTAATCTTGCCATTAATACTGCGAGTTGTTCCATTTTGAACTCGTGTCTGTTGTCGTCGAATTTGTGTGTTTTTTTTCTCCACATATACACTTTCACTGAATTGCTTTGCTGCTTCGTACGAAGAAGCTATATTTGTACCTGCTATGCTAGGTAATTCTTGTAACCGGTAACGCGAGTGTTCTGTTTATACTAGATTTCACTACTTGTTCCCGAGGTCCGCTCGATTGAAGTTAAAAAGTATATTTAACCTCCTGGCAGGATCGCCAATTAAAACACTTGTTTCTTACTTTTAAAATTAAACAATATTTATTTGGAACTATGTCCTTTATTATTGAAATACTTTTTACTAATTCTAAAAGGAGCTTAAGGCTACTATGTAGTTACAATAAGACTGTTGATAAATTCATCATACAGTCGTATTTATATACTTTTCTTATCTATCTACAAGGAGACCCAAGCGTACAATCGTCTTGCTTGATAATGAAGAAGAGATAATATTCCAACATTGTATACAAACGATATTATCTCTTTTACATATGTTATCATTGTAGCGTTGTGTGCAAGACTGTACTAGAGACTAAAGATATCATTGAATACAAATAATGTTATCTTTTTTCTCAATATGTTTTGCTATGGATACTTAACTCGCGCATTGATAAAAGCCTAGATCGAAATGGGACTCTTTTTTGACTCTTTATACAAATTTTCAGAAGCACTACTAGGGGACTCCTTTTTCTGTCGGGACTTTTTTTGGACTCTTTCTGAAAATTTTCAGAGGTAACGCTGACTGTGAGGTTGCGGGGAATAGTTTTTATGTCACCTCAGTGTTGCCAGGTCGTGGGGGATTCCCCTTTTTGTGGGGAATTTCAAGAAAAAAATATGCGAAAGGGGAAAAGGGGAATGTTCTTTCTCCCAGAACGAAATGTGGGGAAAATAAAAAAAAAATTAAATTTCAATACTTCACTCCAATATTGGGCACATTCAATAATCTAGTTATCTTCAGTGGACTAGATTGGTCTGGATAAGACTCAAACTGAACGCGAAAACTAGATTGGTCGGAAGCATCACTTTTTCTACTTCAAGCACATTATGCGAACTGTCAATTTAGTACTCAGTCACAATTTCTTGACTCGTCGCCCTCCAAAAATGTCAACTGAAACAGCTGCTTATATGACTGATTTCAGCCAATCAAAACCGAGATACATCTAGTCAGACGGCTGCTGTCAGAATTACTAAACTAGAAGCTTGAACGTCCCCATTGCCTTTTAAATAGAGCCAGGGTTGTGCTGAGGTACCTAATTGGGTAATTTGGCTCAAGTATCTTAGCTTTCGCTCAATGCTCCGAGCAAAAGAGAAATGGCTCATTTTATTTGAAGTTCTCATCTGTTACCCAATACGTTTGATAAACATAATTTTTCGATTCTACAATGCTCTTAATTTATTTTTTACTTTGTTATAAACTTTTCAGTACATTTTATACATAATTATGCTACAGCCATATAAAATCTGTTTTGTTCTCCTATCAGTTTTTCAGCTGTCACTTGTTTTTTCTTATTAGTTGACACTGACGTTGTTGCGAAATACCCTTTAACTGGTTAAAATATAAGCCAAGTGAATTGACCCAATTATTTTTTTGTAACTACAAAAAACTGCCTCTTGTGTGGAATGGCTCGGAAAATGGCTCAACGCTTCGTACGCAAGTAGCGCGTTTCATTATAATCGTATACCTATGACTGAGATTTATTGGCAAAAACTGTATAAGATCTAGACCGCAATAGAATAAAACCACTGTTCCTTTTAACATTATAAGAATAAGTAAAAGTTTATATATACAATAATTCATTTGAAGTTTTCTATTTACAGTAATTTCCCTTGTGGGATATTTGCTGTGGGTGAGTGCATTCCATGCATTGTGACGTTGTTCGCCGTCACGTCAACAAGCCATATTCAATATGCACAAGTTCATTCTTACTAGATTTCAGTTTTTATATTGGAACTTGGGTGAAAAATTTGTAAGAAGCAGTCAGTTTACTCAATATTTAGATTGTGGGGAATCCATGGGGAAAACCACCACGAAGAATGGGGAAAAAGGGGAATTTAAAGGTCTGTGATGGGGAATTTCACTTAAAGCGCCTGGCAACGTCACCTTAGTGGTCTCACAATCGTCCCGTTTTAAATTGACGGCGGTCACTGTTTCACCCATCCACATATTTCCATATTTAGAAATTCGAACACTACTTTGAATAAAATAAATCCTTTTCGTTCTGAATACTGCAGTAAATCTATAATGATGAAACATGAAGGCGGTTATCCCATTAGAAAAGGGCGATGACCGATGAGAGAGATATAATTTAATGAGGGTCTTAAAAAAAAAAAGGTAAAAGGGTTTGGAAATAGTATTAGGGAATTGATTCATTTAGAAATGACGTTAGTGAACGCAAAGTAACAGGTGAAGATGGATAACATTGAAAACGACGAGGGAGAGGAAATTTAAGAACTCCCTTTCGACTCTAAATTTAAGTTGGTCAGTATTGCTATAATTTCCATACAAATTTCGCAGTTATGAGCTTCCGTAGATTTTAAGTCGATACTAAAACTTGTTATTAGTACGGCGCTATGTCTTAGCATTTTATACAAATGCAACTCACGCTCACGGAAAAACATTAAACTAAATGAAACAACAAATGACTGGCTGCTCCTCCTTTACCACAAGAGACACCATATAGACTTATTTTATTCGCTGTTAGCCTCTTGGTTATCAAGAATACATACGGTAATTATTTTTCCTCTGTAATCCTAATAAAGTATTTATTAACCGATTTTCGGTTAAAAAACAAAATTAAATTAACAAAAAATACCCACGTGAATATTTAACGATAAATGTGAGTACCACAAACACACAGAGGGATGTTGGTGTTGGGTGCTGGACTCGAACTATTTATTGAACACAGAACCAAAACCCACACATTCAATGGTATATCGCGCCGATATCGATACTGATATGCATCCCAAAATTGAGTAAATATTTGTGCGCTCCATTGTGTGCAGACTGCAGAGCACAAAGCGCATATCTCGTACGCCGTACACGTCTCTCCCTCTTACCAGTTTGTGTGCAATAAAGAATTCCAGCTATCAGGGAAAAACAGGAAAACAGGCTTACACACACCATTCTTTTTCGCAAAATACAACAGGTACATACATATGCACACTCATACCAGAGGTTCTGGCCTGCTGCATTTCAGTTTAATTAGTTGTTTAAAATATTTATACAATGCAGGGTATACGTAGCGAAAATAAAAATTAATAAAATTGTTTGCCATTCGCTACTGGTTTTTGTCGGCAGCTCTATACGACATAAAATTAATTAGCAGGCAATATTCGATGTGGAGTAATTAAATTACTTCACATGGTCGAACTAATAAGCATGTGTGAGTGTATTGGTTGTCAATAGACACCAATGGATACAAAGGGAAATTCAATTGATTTCCGTGACACTCAATTTTATTGGAATCAGATAGAGAATGCAGAGTCATACTTATGTAGGTATGTATAGTTAAAGTGGACATCCTTTTTTTCAAAGTTCGTATGTCGTATATGATAAAGGGCAGGCTGTAATCGAAGCAAACTCGATTGTGACTGAGAGCAACAAATGCGCAATGGAAACACTTGTTCCATTTCGTTTGTAAATATGAAGGAGCCTCATGCTACTTCAGTCTTACTTTGAAGCTGACTTTAATTGACGGTGCAAACCGACAACTTGTTCCTGTAGAGGGCGAATGCGGGAGCACACTCTATGAGCTGTGCAAAGATGTGGATGTAATCCAAAAAGCCAAAATAAGTCGACAACATGGGCTTGACCACATCGAGCGAATGAACAATGATGATCCGTGCAGCGTGCCCGGAATCGCAGAGAATGGTAGCCTGCAGTGCCTCAGGGCAGAGACGGTTCTTTAAGTAAAAGCAAGCTAGCCACCGAATAGGTTTGGGATGAAGCTGTCCGCGAGAAGCTCAACGTTCTTACATACGCAGGGAAAAACAGACCTTTTATTGGATTATTATGGGGACAATCGATGATGACTGCAACAGAAACAGATAATCATCGGACATTTAGCATTCCCAGATAGCGAGTGTAATGTATAAGACTATGCGGAACATCTCAAAAACGTCTTTCAGCCATACGACGATATTGATTATTTTCAACAAACAGTACATAAATATGCGAAGACCAGAGATCGATACCAGCAGTAGCCTTTAGATAAATAGCTAAAAAAAAAAAAAAAAACTCCTGGATTTGATCTTATAACGGTTGAAACTCTGAAAAAAAAACTTAAAAAGATAGGAAAAAATAGCACAAATAATTTATGCAGTGTTCAGACTAAGGCATGTTCCACGGAAGGTCGCGGACGTCATCGGGCTACCTACTACCTGCCGGGAAAATTGCCCATGAAGTTACGTCATATCGGCCGATCTCATTGCTGCCACTCCTGTCTAAGCTCTTCGAAAATTCTTCTAAAACGACTCCATCCGGCTCTAGAAGAAAAGACACTGATCCCAAACCATCAGTCAAGATTTAGAAGTAAATACTCAACTATAGATCAGTTCCACAGAATAACTGATATACATAATAGAAAAAGCTTTAGAAGAAAATACATATTCTCTACTATCATCATTGACGTAACACAGGCTCTGATAAAGTATGGCACAAAGGATTAGTCAGCAGGCTACAAAGATATCTTCTAAAACAGTATTCAGAAATAAAAAAGTTAGAATCGTATATAAATGCAACGATTATCTCTATCTCTTCTCATCTTCTCTTCTCTTCTCTTCTCTATCTCTATCTCTATCTCTATCTCTTCCCTTCTCTATATAATACTAGCAGACCCGGCGAACTCCGTTCCGCCCAAATTCATAAATGTAATGAAAATAATATTTCCAAGCATGCAAGCGCATGCTTATTTACGTAATTCCGTCAATTCAAATTCTTTATTCAAAAGTTATATTTAATACAATAGGAATAACTGAAGTATAGCAATGTCGATGTATTTCAATAAAACCGCAATGATTGACGTGCCGGCCAACCTTCCGCTTTTGTACTAAAGTGGTTTGCCTACAGGTGAGCACGACACATACAATTGGACCATGTGAAAAACATGGGAATTCAAGATTGATGCTACAAATATCCAGCGATTATCCTTGCGACTTATCATTTGTCATAGACACTTAAATGCCAAATCGTTCTGAGTAAGCGGAGTCCGCGATATGACAATGTTTGCCTTTTAAACTCAAAATCGTGATTACATGACATTTGATTTGAGATTCTTCACAGATCATATCAAACGCGATCCGATAAAAAGTTCCGGTGCATTAAGGGCCGTTTTATTCACTCGAAGTTGAACACAACTTGAGGAGTTTGATATATGTATAAAAATCCCCAAGTTGTGTTCAACTTCGAGTGAATAAAACGGCCCTAAGGTTGTTCAACAAAATGATAAGTGAGCCGAATTTTAATTTCAAATTGTGAAGCGGTAAGTCCGGAACATCCGAATTAGAAAATTAAAAATTTTAAAATTTTTTTCTTGTATTGGAAGTGATACCACCCGTTTCCTATCCATTCTATTTTTTCCAAAGTGCGGTTCCTTTATCAGGATTGAAGACAAAATCTGCGATCTTCTAAGTTCATTTTCTCTATCGCCGTTTTAAACATTGTAATGAAAGCGTTGATTGCATTATAATAATGGTTGCAATTGTCGAGTTATGTTTTTTGTCACTCCTGTTTGCCCTCTGTAACGCCTATCGACTTGATCATCCCCCGAAAAAATGAAGTACACCTGCGAATTTTGATGTAAGTCCTCATTTACTGGCAAAAAGGCACCCATCCGATGGTAAATTTGGCCTTGAATCTGTTAATCCGAATTTTGCGGCGTAGAATCCCGTGCCATTGTTAGTGTTAGTTTTTTTAATAATTTTTGTTCCCAATGTAGTCATACGAAAACAGTAGTTGTACTGTCAAATGTTCTTTAGAAAATCCTCCGATTCAAATTGCTCCGCGGGTGCTACTTTTACTTTGCCACTCGCACAGCAGTTTTTTAGCGCGTTTTAATGGTGGCACACAATTATAGTCATCGCTCCAATATCGAAAATCGCATCACCGACATAGTTTTCTGTTCTTTCTACTGAAATGCCAGTCCTTCGAATGTCAGCAACGACTTGCATCTTGCCACTCCGATTTGAACTTGCTCCCATCCCAGCAATAGTAGGATTTGACGCAGTTCAACTTTGTACATTTAATTTTTAACTTATCAACTGTGTAAAAGAAATGAAACTGTTGGAGCGATGCACAAAATCCAAAACAAACCATCACTGTTAACCAACGTATAATACATTAATTTCATCTCGATTTTATCAATCCACTTTTTGAAAAAAAAAAAAATCCGCACATAGTAGGTACCTACGTAGATTTCTAATTAATTTTTGATATAGAAAAGTCAAAATAAATAGCGCATAAAATCAAAAAAATCTAAAATGGAAAAATTAAAAAATAAAGTAGCCTATCGCAATACTCTATCCCGTAGCTTTCTATTAGTAAAAGAATTTTTGAAATCGGTTCGGTAGTTCCGGAGATTACCTTCCCCAAACAAACATTACTTCTTTATATAATAGTGTGATATAAAAGAGAGTTGCAAAAGGGTTGTGTAGTGTTGTGAGTTCGAGTTCAGTTGTGAGTGTGACTTTATAACTCACGATTTACGAACGGTCAAACCGAATTCGATCATGAAGTCTGTTCCTTTACTTTTGTAGTAAGAATGGAAAAGACTGTCAAAATGGCATTCGCGGGGATAAATTCTCTCGCAAAGAGAGACACTTACGAAAAAGTTAGGGAACGCTTTTGTAGTAATCTTTAAAAATGACAGATACATATTTCAAATATTAAAAAAAAGTGGTACGAAAAGCCGTTTAAATGTCTGATGAACTCGAGGAATTTTCTAATTATTTTCAAAGAAAACTAGATATATCATCTACCTAGCGATGAAAGTGACCTGGAATTAATCGAACTTAGTTTTGATGAATTCGAGTATGTGGAAGAGTATGTACCGATTGAACTACAAGCATTCGAAAAGAGGAAAAAGCGACACTGCATTAAGAATTGCATGGAAGAGATTGTTCCTTGTTACAGCGAGGAAGAATTTCGTCGCCAATATCGAAAAGAATCTTAAAGATACCATTTTAATAAGCAAGAAGTCAAAAAATAATCAACGCATATGCCAAATGGGACACCAAATTTCAAATCAGCTGTTAGTTGTTAGGCGACTGACAGCTTTTTCACTTCTTACACCAAGAAATTTGTTGAGTAAAAATTCGTAAGATTCTCACTGGAGGGGTAATATCTTGCTCTCTCGATGACGCTCTCTTTTACGAATTCTTCGAGTTAAGGAACGGCACTCAGTAAAAATTCGTAAGAATTCGTAAGAATTAGTAAATATTCGTCAGATTTGAAAGTAAAGGAACAGACCTATGGTGTAGTTTGAAATTGGTTAACGCGTTCGTGAGTTATGTCAACATCTGATTTTGTCCATATAAAAAAAAGAAAAAAAAAAGTAGGCGCCTGTGAGCGTGTGCTGTATGTTTCTCCGAAACCACTCAACCGATTTCAATGATATTTTGTAGATGTATATTGTTCGTTCCTCGTTGAAAGATAGGATACTTTTCGAAATGATAGGTGGCACTGTTGTCGGTCGCCGAAACAGCTCTAACGAGTTGATCGAAATTTGGTGGATGGGTATGGTTGATTCCAGTTTCAGAGGTAGGATCATTTTGGATCCCATAGGTGGTACTTTGTAAAACATAAGCGTGATAGGAAAGTGTGTAATGTGTCTTTTGTCGTGGCTGAGGTTAGCTCGCCGGTTTGCCAAGGTCCTTCCTAGAGAAACGCAAACTCTAGGTAACAAAACAAAGTCCTTTATTATGCCGTTCTTAATTACTACGTTACAATCTTTGATTTCAACGATCTGATTTTTAAATACTATTTATATAATCCAAAACAATTCTACGGTTTTTATAAGTTGTATACAATGCTATGATTTTAATGATTCAAAGAGAAAAATTATATAATCCAAAACAATTCTACGATTCATATAATTTCAGAACTATTCTACGATACAATTTTATGTACTGTCTCAACACAATTCTACGTTTTCCTACAGTTTACCCCTACAATTCCACGGCGGCGGTTCGGTCCTCGGCAGGCAGGGAGATCGGGGTTACGGCGGTCGTTCTGTTTCCTGTTCGGTTTCGCGGTTTAATGACCACTTTAGCTCTGAGCCTATCTTGCGACTAGCTCGGCGTTCCACAAGTCTATCTTACGACTGAATCGGCATTCCACAAGCCTATCTTGCGACTGACTCGGCGTTCCACAAGTCTATCTTACGACTGACTCGGCATTCCACAAATCTATCTTACGACTGAATCGGCGTTCCACAAGCTATCTTGCGACTGGCTCGGCGTTCCACAAGCCTATCTTGCGACTGGCTCGGCATTCCACAAGTCTATCTTGCGACTGACTCGGCGTTCCACAAGCCTATCTTGCGACTGACTCGGCGTTCCACAAGCCTATCTTGCGACTGGCTCGGCATTCCACAAGTCTATCTTGCGACTGGCTCGGCGTTCCACAAGCCTATCTTGCGACTGGCTCGGCGTTCCACAAGTCTATCTTGCGATTGACTCGGCAATTCACTATTCACCCGTAGGCTAATAGTGATCAAAACTTTTATCAAGTGTCTGCAGACCCCTTGAGGAACAATATCAGTGGTACACGAGATTGGTACTGTTTCAACTCTGAATTTGCTCGATTTTCTGGGGCCATGGCTGGGGGTCTAATACAATTCATGCCAACGAGCTGGTGTGAATTCTATGATATATATAAATTACTGGCCCATTGTTGTTGGTAGGAAAACTATGCCGAACACACAATTCATGTACCAGCACTGTTGTGCCAGTGAATAGCAAGTACTGGGCCATTGCGGGGTTTTCCTTGTATATCGGTATGGGAGGGGGGAATAGTCGATCGGCTGTTGAGGAGAAAGAAAAAAACAGCATGTAACGAATGCATCGTTACAAGTGGGTTGTGGCATACCACCTCCTCCCATGTGAGCGGGACTTAATACGAAAGCTACGAGCAAAGCCGGGTGGGTACATAATACACTCATAACTCGGGAACGGATCGTTTGATTTTTGATTTTCATGATTTTTGGTTTAAAATCGCGTGGGTCCAAGGAAGGACATTTATGCTACTTTTTGTTGTTAAACAAAACTTTATGGGGATTATTTAAATTTCGAAATTCTTTGGATATTCCAGACTTACCTCTACACAATTTGAAATTGAAAGTCAGCCAAGTTATAGTTTTCTTGCGCAGCCTCAATGCACCGAAACTTTGTAACGGATCGCGTTTGATCAAAAAGGATCTCAAATCAAATGTCCTGCAAGAGACGATTTTGAGTGAAAATTCAAAATCAAACATTCTCATTCCACAGATTCCGCTTATTCAGAACGATTTGCCATTCGTATTTGAGGGTCTTGAATTTCCTGTCCGTCTCGCTTTCACTATGACAAATTAAAAATAATTTGTTGTGGATATTCGTGCATTTCACATGGTCAATTTAGTGAAAAAGCGGAAGGTTATCCGACACCTCAAAATCATTGCGGTTTGATTGAAACCAATCGACATTGCTATACTTCAGTTATTTCTATTGTATTTAGTATTACTTTTGAATAAAGAATTTCATTTGACAGAATTACATAAAGCAGCGAGTACATTGTGCACGCTCGGAATTATTATTTTCATTACATTAACGAATTTGGGCTTATGGAATATAAAACAAAGTTGCATCCGTAAAACCGCCCATAACTCGAGAACCGATCGTCCGATTTGACCTATCTTTTCTTTGTTGTGTTTGCCTACGCCTTAGGAAGGTTCATACGGCGAAATTGAAACATTTTGAAGGGAAATCGGAAAGTTCGTGAAAATTAATTGTCCATAGGTGTTGTACAGGGATTTTTTTTTAATTTTGATCGTAGTAGACAGTGAGATCGTATTTGTCAAAAGATATTTTGGATCAAAAAAATTAATTTCAGGTCAAAAAGTCAATTTTGGGCGGAAAGAAGTTCGCCGGGCACGCTAGTTCAAAATAAAGCAAGAAGATGAGTACTCCGCTTCGAAAGATACCAAAGTTGGAGTACTGCAAGATAGTGTGTTGGCGCCTATGCTGTTCCTCCTATACACGAACGACCTGTACTTGCGGCGGGAAAAAACAGAACATGAAGTTACAGAAAAACTGCAAAGGACAGTAAACGATGTATATAAATGGACCAAAAAATGGAAAATCAAATTAAATCAACTGAAGTCGGTTCATGTTAACTTTACCAATTAAAACGTACAACACATACCAGTGTTTACATAAATAATAAAGTACTTCTACATTCGAACTCAGCTAGCTATGAAGGCTTTACTCTGGACGCAAGGTTGCGCTCGAAAGTTCATGTCAAGAAAAAACGTGATGAACTAAATATAAGATATAGGAAAATTTATTGGCTCATAGGGAGGTGTTCATGTCTCTTAATATACAATAAGCTGCTTATCTACAAGCAAATACTAAAACCAATCTCTGCACATATGGCCTCCAGCTTCAGTATTACGCAATATTGTAAATGCGCCGTGGTATATACGTAGTGTTGATCTACATAGGGATCTAAAATTTAAAGTGATAATGAATTAAAAAAAAAGCAAACAAACCAAAGTTATTTCCTTAAAACATAGACTATTACTATTATTATTATTATTTTATTGTGGCAAGAATTTAAAATTTTTTGGATACAATTTTACGGATACAGAGATTTGATCTGGTACCTTACTACTAAAATATTTGTAAAATGTTTTACTAAATATAATATCACAGAGTAATATACAATTCGAAGGAAAATCCACTAAAAACCTTAATTAAAACGACATTTGCAGGGGGAAGAGAGAAGCGGTTTCAACGCTTGATTTCAGAGTACAAAGATTATTGATGTGGGAGAACAGATAAATAACTAACAGGTAAAGATAAGGAAAGCAAAAGCAAATAAATAAATAAATAAATAAATAAGAAATAAATAAATAAGTAAATAAGTAGATAAATAAATAAATAAATGTGCTTATAAAAAATACATAAATAAATATATAAATAAATATACCTACAAATAATTTTTATATATGACCCTCTTATGAGATTAAGTTTGAAATCAAGTCGTTGTCAGATGAAGAACAAGAGATGTTATACTGATTGTTTAGTTTTACAATTCTATCTGAAACCATTTCAATGTTAACCATTTTGTGAAGTTCCTCAGTTAAGAAAAACCAGGGAAGATTAAGTATCATTTTGAGTAATTTGTTTTGTGCTATTTGCAGCTTGCGCAGATGGCTTTTTGCACACTTACCCCAGACTGTAGATACATAAAACATTGCTTGGAATATTGATTCAAAAATTAATAATTTGTTGGCGTCACTAAATTTTGAATTCCGGCATATAAATGGGTAGAGAACACGGAATGAATTGAAAATCAGCAATTGCAAAATTTTGAGTTGCAATTCACGAACGATATTATATTTTTCGCAAATACAACGATTTTTGTCTTGAATTAATACAAAAATTCGTAATTTGACATTGAAAATGGCGAACAATATCAAATTCTGTTAGTTGAATTTTACGATTAAAAGTATCAATAATTCTAGCTTATTTTATTTATAGTGTTTTGCGACATTTTTGGCGCAATTCACCACTTCAAAAGGTCAATTCCTCAAACACCACTTTACAATCTCAAATTGCAAAAAATGTTTCGTGATTTACCACCACTGAATGATGAATCAATAAAATCTTATAATAATTTTAATTGAAAACGTAAATTGACGTAGAGAAGTCGTAAATTGCAAAATATTTTTTTTTAATTTCCATGGAACTAACTTCATACAGTCGGTATTCAACCTTTACTTAAAGCATTCGCGTTAAAATTGCTTCGGTAGCTATACTCTGCCCAACCAAAACGTTCAGTACAGGGAAGATAGGATGATTGTCTCTCAGTCTGGTTGCAATGACTTATATAAATCAGTCCCTCTTTAAAGCCCTAACAGGGTTGACGTAGTTTGTATGATAATTCGCCATAGCTCAGAGAGCAATGCTGTTAGGGTTACAATCTTCCAATTCAAAATAAAAAATATTGCTGAACGAAATAAATTCCGTTTATCCTTTTCCTTTTCCGGTAAGATAATATGCGCGGTTTTTTGGGGGTATCCCCAGCAGGCCTTATCGCTTTAGTTTGTTTTCCAAAAAAAAGTTTAAAATTTCGCAACACAAAAAAAAAAAAAAAAACAGGCAATTATAATACAAATTGATAAACCCACGACGCAATGTCATATACTTAAAAATATGGTAAAAGGGATGCACTTATATAGTTGTACATGTATTTTTGAATATAGACTTAGATACCTAGATTACATATTTGTTTTAAAAATTACTACCCGGCAGTGCAGATCTTCTTTGAAACAGTAGCAAGAAAAGGATCATAAAATCCTTTCAAGGCATTATCTGTACTGGAGACGAGTGACCGGATTTGGTAAAACCCAACGACCGACAATACGCAGTATAGGTTTATCTGCTTCGTCATTTTGATATTTCAGTGTGAAGAACTATTTGATGAAAAAATAGACACATATGCAAAAATATAACAAAAATGCTAAAATATGGCAAAATAATGTTCTAGAAAGTGAAATATGCATTTATACTCAAATATGCAAATATATTCCCTAACGAATAGGGCTGAAAACGTGCACTTAGTTTTGTATCTTAAAATATTAACTACGATCCCCAAAAAACCTTGCTTTTGCATGAATCCAGTTGCCCTAGTGATGACTACTAATTTATCGCAATATCACGACAACGCATTTATAATCACTCGTTGCGTTATTGAAATGAATGCATTAAAACACCTCACGAATAAACCCTATGTCTAAGAGTCAACAATAAATAAAAATGGTCAAACTGAATATTACTGGATCCTTCAGAAATACAAACAAATTAAAACCGAATGGCAGCACCTCACCTAATATGTTGTTCTCAAAAGCACCAAAACTGAAAGTTCTTTGACAAAATTCAAAGAAAAACCCTTAATGATATGCTTTCATTGAGATATGGTAACACTCTTCTGATGTGCTTCAGTCACATTGGTGGCCGAATTGTGGTGGCTTGATGAAAAGATGAGTGTGGATACGCTCCTTAGTTTTAAGCTAGATTTGAGTTAGTAGGTATAGGTTTGGAGGCACTATCTTCCAACTGCAACTGCAATAGCAACTGCAACAGCACCAGCAACTGCAACAGCAACTGCAACAGCAACTGCAACAGCAACTGCACTGCTGCTTAAGACTACACAATAGCGCAATGTATAAACTTTAGGGTACATATATATTTTTAAATATAACCTGTTTATTGATTTAAACATGAATATGTGATTTTAAAATTAATAACTACTTAGTTATGCAACTGCAACAGCAACTGCAACAGCAAGACCAACCTCTGTGCGTTGTTGTTGCTACGAGTTGTTACAAAACAAAATTATTGTTATTATTTAGTTTTATTAATTGATTTTACATAACTTTTAATTTGGCTATTTTTGGCGACGGATATTTACTAATTTGGCGATTTGGATTTTAATAACCTGACAACCCTGGTCACATACACTGCTTATTTTGGTTGATGATAATAGCAAGCGAACACAAGACGATCGTGCTCATTCTGCCCGCGTCTGTGTGGCAGACTGGTTGTGGTATGATGTATGCGAATTTCAGGAAAATTACAACAACAAATTCCTTGGAATGCCAGTGGTTTCGTTTTTATTTCAGTGGCAATTCTTGTGTTTGAGTCCCGTGAGAGTAGCTACAGGCATCATTGGTAGAAAAAAAGTTCCTCTATAAGGCCAGTACTGACAATTTTTGTTGGACAGAGTATAATTCGCACTGATAGTGATACCCTTTTTACACCGCAGCGAAAACCGTGTTTTCGTCGAAAACTCGAAAATGCATTCACACCGAACAATAACTAGTTTTCGCTTGACGTCTCTACTCAATCAGCTGTGAGACACTAGTCGTGAAACTTCTGTGTAAACTATTTTGTTTACAAATTTCGATCGCATTTAATAACAAATAAAAGTAATTCAGACCATTTAAAAATAATATTAGTCCATCAAATAGCGTGGAAAATGATTTTAAGTTTTGTGAGTTGTGATATTTGTTCGGTCAGCTGCTCTGCTGAATGTTGCAAAAGGTTTGTTTGTTTCAACAACGTTTTGTAAACTGAAATATGTATGGGAAAACTTCCGTTTTCGATAAAGTTTTCGAGTGTTTTCGCGAAAACCAGGTTTTCAGCTCGGTGTGAATAGTCTATGAGTGTACTACCCAACGGATTATAAGCATTCTGGTTTCTGAAATATTATCTTGTAAGTACCAATTTAATTATAAAAAACGACTGAGGTAGGTTAATAAATCTGTATTTTGTTTCAGAATGTACATCTCGCTTATAAATGAAGTGAATTGAAATGGATAGTGAAATATGTAATTAAAAAGGATTGTTAAGGTCCGTATCAATGGTAAGTTCTTCTAAACAATTTATGCGTAGGTATTTTAAATTTCAGAATAGACAGAAAAATCCCGTTGTCTCTGGACTATATGGCGTCGTTTGAGTCAACTGGATATCAAGAGGATAAAAAACGACTATAAATATGTACCTAGGTATATTCGAAAATAAACTTTGTAAATCACAAGATAAAAGTTGTAAATTGAGAATATAATTTTCTAATTTCAAGACTCAAGAATCGTAAATTGCAAAATATGAATTGCAAATTGATAAAAATAAGTTGCAATTTACGATTGAGAATTTGTAAATTGCAACTACTGAAGTAGTTATTCAACCCCTGTTGTGCACAAATCAGCACTATTGAGTTGCAATTCAAAACTAAATGGTTGTAATTTGTTAAGGGATGAAATCGAAATTTGCAACAGTAAATTGGTAATTAACGATTTTTTTATTGCAGTTCACAACCACAGTAATATCAAATTGATAACTATTTGTGTCGAATTGCGATCAGCAGTAAAGTGCTCTCACGATGCTCTGCAAACCAATTAAAGGATGAGAAAAACAACTTCGTCTTGAACACACGTCCCGGGTCCTAGACAATCCAAACGATTCATTATGCCTTACTCCTGCAACGACAGGTAGAGTCCATATATTACTCTGATCCAACCACAATACCAATGTCTATCTCATGTACTCCTCAGAGTCACAGCCAAAAGTAGCACTGTCGAAGACACCCCCTGTTTCGATAAAAATACGTTTGATGTGCACCTTCCTTATTAATTCTAGCAAGTAGATTTCGAAGCTCAGTCTTACAGAAATTTCAACTCTGGCTGGGTTGTATGGCTTATGGGTCTCTAACTCTTCGCCAGGGAGGAGTCATATTTTTTTTTAATTTTTAGTACGAACCTCTTGAACCTTGCTACAAAGCGGGTATGGTAATATATTTCAGTTTCCGGCGTGAGGCTGCTATAGCATGGGGTATCCAATCTATCCCAAATTCTGCGACTTAGATCAAGCTCAATCGGATAGAAAACAATAAAAAAAAACTGGTGCCAAGGAAAAGTACCTATACCCAACGGATAAGGTAAATGTACCAAAAGACTCATCAACATTTTGCATACCTAGCTTATAAAATTCAAAATAGAAGTTAGTAAAATGTAAAATTAACTCCCAGGAAACCGATTTGGCAGATAAGAACCATCCTCCCCCTCTGTTGGGTAATTGCTTGTCGTTTCCAAATGTCAACTAAGTGCCTTTTTGTGTAGAAAATCACTTGACGCTAATAGGCAATAACATAATCCACTTCAATTCAATGTGAGGCAACAGCTATAGCAAAAGCTTCTTGCCAAGTCGAATATTTGTCCTTGGCAACAGAAATGTACCCTTACTCGAAACAAATTTAATTACAGTCTCTCTACGTGTGTAGAAAAACCAAACCTGAAAATAATATCCACAACAAAACAATACCTAACAAAAATTAATATTTATATGTACCTGACCGACAGGAGGTACGCCATTAACCACTAAAAGGACACCGAAGGGTGTTACCTATACAGAGATAGATATATTTACTCGTCTTAAACTATCGATTCGTCTTGCAGTATGAACCGTGGAAGTAGTCCTATGTCCTTGGTGACTTTAAAGTCCTACAAAAGGGTTGAGAATTTTCTGAGAAAAATATATGCACCCCTCTGGGCAGAGCAAGAGGACGACAAAAAAAAAGAAAAAACACAAACCTAAAGGATACAAGTAAACAACAAACTTTATGGAATAGGTATTTTGCATTTCCTGCCCCATTGGCACTTCGTATAAACGGGTAGAACCTTCTGCGAACGTATATACATACAAAATAAATCCGTAGAATCGGGCGAAGGATAAAGGTCAAAGGGAAGCGAAGGGTGGGAATGGAGAAATGAACTACTACGTATTCCATACTTTGTCAAAGTAATACTTAAAGATTATGTTTACACAAAGTGCGAAACAACTTTACCCAATCAAAACTTGTGAAATTTGTTAAGTCCCTTTTCTTGGCACAAGTTGGGAAGGCTTAACTTTTTTACACGAGAACGATAGAAAAGGCCGTTTTAGTGATGGAGATTAGTGATATACAATGGTGGGGATTGCACAGCAAAGTAGGCACTTTGTCAGATTTTGTAAAATTGTGTTTAAAGTCAACGATTTGAAATTGATCATACAAATTTTCAATTTAAGTTATTTCTAAATTTGTAAGAGAAACGTTTGGCAGATAAATTGGCAAATTGACAGCTTAATTTGGTGTTTTTTAAAGGAGGCTGGGTCAAAGAAAGCGCAACCTGGAAGCCCAATTTTCGAGCAGTTTTATCTACGTAAGTTGTGTTCACAGGTGTTAGACAAGGATGCATGTTATTCGCTCTTTATTGATGACATCACTGATTGACCGGGGGGTATTGAATTCGAAATGAAATGTTTTTTGAATGGCGAACAGATCGAAGTCGTTAAAAAGTAGGTACAATTACCTTTACCTTGGTATGCTTTGCACACAAAACATAAGCATGGAAGAACACCTGAAATGCAAGTTTCAAATGCCAAAACCATGGTAAATACAACTTGAAAAATGTTTTGCTAACAGCTATAGATATACATTGCATAGCAGCAAGTTTCGTGTTTTCGAGGCGGTCGCAGAGTCATCTATGATTCTGTACACAACGCAGGTATGGGGCGGAAGCCGGTTTTTGGAAGTGGAAAAACTACTGAGGTTTTATATCAAAAGGATATTCCGTTTGTCACTCAACACCCCATACTATGTCATAATGCTGGAGACTGGTCTTTCTCCACTGGCTACAAAGACACTTAAGCTTCAAGTGGACTACATTTTGAAAGCATTTAACCTTTGGAAAGATTACCAAGACAAGTGGGCTTGGAAGCACTACGATGCAAAAATAGTTGGTACAGTAAATGGAATGGGAATGACCTTGCGCACACGTGTGGAATAAGTCTGGACTTGAATGAAGCAAACCTGGAATCATGGATGCCAAAGCTGTGTCAGTTAACTGCAGCTGTAGATCTTAACTTCAGGCAACAATCGAAAAGAGAAGCATCGAAATCACTGCATCCATCTATCTATAGTCAGCTGAATTATGATTTGGGGGATCGGAATTACTTCAAGGATGTTTACAGCGCCGAGGAAATCTTTACTTACCATCAGGCCGATCATTGAATCCGCCGGATGCTCTGCGGACGGATTCAATCCGATCCGCAGTTGATCACTTCACAAGTGAAAACCTATCATTGAAAACGGCGGATTGACTATATTATCGGTCCGCAAAACCACATTACCGATTGCTTGTAGTCCAGCGAGTCAGCTGTCAAATGAAAATCTTTTCTTACCTATTCGATTTTGTTTTTATAAAGTGTTCGAACATGGATAGCATTGTATTTTTCTTAAATTTAGAAGAAATTGATAGTAATAGTGATACTAGGAGCATTAGAAGAGGTGTTAGAATGCGAGGAAAAGATGTCTGGATGTTTTTTCATCATTTTCACCATTGCCTGGAACTGAGGACGGGTTGTTTGTTTTCTAAATCGGAAAGATCAATTAACTGTTCGTAAACTTTTTAAATTTATCCTTTTTTTTTTTGAAAAATAAAACTTTTATTTCCTGTATGTGTGTTATCTCTTCGAGATCCGCATCGATTTTGATGCGGATTGAAAACAACAACATTTGTATGAACCGCGGATCGGTTGCGTTTTCAATGATAGGCACGAAATGTGAACTTCGCTACCGACATCCGATCAATTACCTACCGGCGTTTTCAATGATAGGAGAAATGTTCAAAACAGGTACTACTCCCTCCGCAGAGCATCCGTCGGATTCAATGATTGGGGTGAATAAAACTGCGATCCGAACTACTTCCGCTAAATTATCAACCTCATAGAGAAGATCTACCGGTAGGAGAAGGTGCTGTACCTTGGACCAAATTTCAGTTTTTTTTGCTTAACTAAAATTCAACTAAATATATTTAAAATGTTTGTTCTTGTGAACCATTAATTGATGTTTTGTTCCTTATTTGGTGAATTACCTACTTACTCATTGCTGGGTGTCAATTATAAAAATTAAGTTTTCTAGGTCAATCTCAATTAGACCAAGGTACAATCGTGGGTTGTACCTTGGACCAATGTGTACTCTACCTTGGACCTACGAGAAAATAACAAATTGTCTAGGTTTAAATAGCAAAATGATTACTCCCCGTTCGATTTCTTTTATTTATTTTTTAACAAAAGAAAATTGTATATCTAACACACAAAATTACTCTATTCAAAATAATACACAAAAAACTATAATTCACTGAAAGAAAAAAACTAGAACAATTAACTAAAACTAACTAAAAGAGCACGCTCTACGAGCTCTTTGTCCAATGCCAGCCTTTTAATGCCACTTTTGCTCCTTGGCATGCTAATTTCTGAAACATAAAAACAAGTTCAAGAAGTTGAACTGGCCCAAGGTACAACCACAACCACCGAGGTACAGCAACGTTGCCTTAGTGGCTCAAACAACATTTTCTCGAAATGCGTTAAACAAATTAACTTTACAGCTATGAGATATAGAGCTAAGAAATATGACTTACCTAATATAATAAAAACAAAATCGGATTCGGGATAAAATTATTCACATAAAAAAAAAGAATATTACTTTAAACTACTGAAAACACATTTTATAATTTTCCTTGACGCATAGAGCGAAAAATGACCATATAAAATCAATAAGATTGCCTTATTGAATTGTTTTACTATTAAATCCGATTAAAACGAGTAAATAATGTGATATTTCCATAGAGAAATATTAATGGTTAAATGAAGAAAATCTTATTAATCTTTTTTAAGAGTTTAACATATCATTTTTACGTGAAAAATCGTATTAAATATTACAAATAATATGAAAATCTTGTTATTATTTGACTTTAAGAAGCAAAATCTTATTAAACAAATGTTTTAAAGGAAATCTTCTCAAATCTATAAGCTTTCTCTTTAAAATTTTAAAGAGATATCACATTAATTTTACATGGCATTTTCATATTGCATGATATAATAATATGAAAACCTTATTAATATTTAGTTTTAAGCAGATGAACTTATTAAAAGAGCGTCTTAAGCATTCTTAAGTGAATAAGATTCTCGTCTTAGAACTAAAAATTTTCTCAGATTTTATAAAAGTGTCGAACGGATTTATTCAATGCGGGTGCACGTGGCGAAAAGTTAAATTAATATAAATGTACCCATGGATAATTGTGTTAATTCGTAAAATATAAGTTAGCGTATCGATACGTGCACTATACCTATACGGTTTACGTAAACAACATAAAATAGCCTGATAAAGCATTGAAGAAATCCAAGCAATTTGTATTTCCTGGGGATTAAGTAAATAATAGATATGAACTGGTAAGAACCAATACATTATGCATTTTAATGCGATCAGTGTTAATAAAGATATTCTAAATATTTCAAATCATAGGCTGACAAAATGCTATTTCATTTTTAAGAGGAAATTAAAAATAAAATGACGAAGGAAAAGCTAAACTGTTCGATGAAATACGGAATTTAAATGGGTAATCTTTTGTAAAAAATAAATCGAAATTTTTAATCATTACATAATTAAATGTTTTCTTAGTTCCTAATGACTACATCAAGTCTCTGCAGCTGCAATGCTTTCTCGATTGTTGCTAAAAGGTATCCACATACTTTTCAATTAGTTTTCGTATTGTTTCAAGATGCCGTCATATCAATATTGAATAAGATGTCTTATTGAAAGTATGTGACTTTCATATAGAAAATTCAACGACATTTTAATAAGATTTTCTCTATAGTTTTAATACGACTTTCTTCTTGGATGAAAACCATGGAGAAATCTTATAACTTTTATTCTATTTTATGTGGTGGTTTTCGCTCTGTGCGACGCGTTCAGTTGAATAGTCGCAGGTGCACTGACAATATTTGAAATTTGAACAGGAAAATTCTATAAAATAACACGTTTTTACATGTTTGTTAAGTTTGTGGAAATTGCCACCGGACCAAGGTACAAATGGTTCAAGGTACAGCACCTTCCCCTATTGTGTAATATATATACTATAACATGGAGGAGAGGGAGGATATATTTCATCTTACCCTGGCTTTTATTTTACTAAACTATAATATTAAGATGTGTCTATTGTACAAAATATTGTCATTCGGTAGACGGTTATTGCCATGCTTTCTTTGATTTTCGAATACTGTAAAGATTTGTAATCAATTTACTAATTAATAAAATTTAATCTTATCTAGTCTAAACCTAATCTTCATACTTTGTGTTCAAAAATTCGCTCTTAAAAATGTACGAAAGGAAACGTACGCGCATCTTTACTTCAACAACAGTTAAGGCTAGCAGAATGTGCGCATTACAATTTTGATTGGCTTACGGTTAGTGACGCTTAATAATAAACGCCTTTATACGTGGTCGGCTGGATGATAATGAAATATCCACGGCTCAACATACTTATACAAGTGGAAACCGCATTGCATGAGGTAGTTAGCACTATAGAGAAGTCACTAAGTGAAAAAGAATATACATTAGATGCGTTCCTAGACATTGAAGGAGCCTCTTCAATAATGATAAAGTTTGCGCAGTGAAGAGAGCACTTCAGAACTCGAATGTTGATCAATCTCTCACTAATGTGATCTTGAGCTTGCTCAGTGATAGGAACATCAACGCGAAATTAGGCGCCACCGACCTCAGAGTAACTGCTTCGCGAGGCACTCCACAAGGAGGAGTCATCTCCCCCTTACTCTGGGTCCTTGTCATTAATTAAATACTTATGAAATTCAAAAACGTTGGAGTTAAAGTAACTGCATATGCAGATGATGTAGTAGTTATACTTACCAGGGGGTTTTTACCGACCATAAGCGACCTGTTAGGAAACTCACTTAGGGTGTTAAGTACGTGGACTAAACAATGTGATATTGGGGTCAATCCGCAGAAAACCGAGCTGGTTTTGTTAACGAATAAAAGAATAAAACCGCAATTCGAGCCACCAACTCTCGGAGTAACTCTAAGGGTAGCGGATAGTGCTAGATACTTGGGAATTATCCTTGATAGGAAACTTAATTGGAAGCCGAATGTCAATGAAAGAGTGAAGAAAGCAGTGAATGCTTTCTACGCATGAAACCGCATCTTTGGCAGGAGTTGGGGACCAAACCCCAAAACCATCCTCTGGATGTACAATTGTACACGACGATCGTGCGACCAATGCTCCATATGGCAACGTGGTCTAGTGGCAAGCCGCCAGCAAAGCGACCAATCTTGAGTTAATGACAAAAATACAAAGAATAGCTTGTATAGAGACAACCGGCGCTATGAGAACCACACCCACTGCTGGACTAGAGGCGATTCTCAATTTGACACCTCTAGACGTATACATGGAAAAATCCGCTGCCAAAAGTGCTTTAAGGATCAGCCAAACTAACACTTGGAATCCTTGCAACGTTGGCCATTCACAGATCTTATATAAACAATATGTCTCCCTATAGAGACGTTGACAAACCATTCAGCTGTTCCTTTCCGAGTAGGGAAGAATGGAACACAAATGAACCCACAATAAAAGAGAATCAATATCCATCTACACAGATGGTTCAAAGATGGACTGTGGAACAGGTGCCGGCATATTCTCTGAGGTATTAAATGTACATTGCTCCATCAGACTACCTAATAGCAGTAACGTCTTCCAGGCAGAGGTTCTGGCTATCGCTGGAGCGGCCCGTAAGGTGTCAATGTTGGCAATACCTCGTAGCGATATTACCATCTTCATTGACACAGAGACAAAACCTTCAATGAGATAGCGAATAAACTGGCGAGAAAGGGGTCCGTATTGGATCTTGATAGAGCCCGAGTCACGAGCCTAGAATATAGGGGCTAAAGCCAAAAGCAAAAAGTGATTAAATTTGGAATCATGTATAGTATTAAAAAGGGCTGCTTTATTTTTTCAAATGGTATGGAGGGTTCTAATGGTTAATTTGAAAACTGTGAATAGTTATTTAACCAATTATCTGTCACAGTTCCAAATTTCATGGTCGAAAGTTATTTAAATCTTAAGATTTTGTGGTTATTTTTATCACTTTAGGGGAATAAATATTGATAATGCGTTTTTCCCCTGCGTCTGGCAGGGCGAAAGACCCGGAATTTTCGTCTGGCAACTATATATTAGGACTCAGGGTTGCTGGTATAATGGAATAAAAAAAAATTTTCCATGAAGGGATGACGTAAATGCGGCTATTCTTTCCGCATTTTGAAGACCGTCTGGAAGCCTTAAGGACCCATCAGACCCATCAAAAACGTCTGGCATTGTATGAACATGTTTTCTGAGTACGAGTTCTACTATCTGACAAAAAATCAGCCGCGAAACGATGACGTAATTGATCACTTTTTTTTGTGCAAGCATTTCAAAAATTAAAAGTGAAATGGTTGCAGAGTTCAAAAACATGTTATGGCATTATTTCACAATCGAAATGTGAAGTGATGGCTTGGTACTCATTTGAAAGTCGTTTTGAGCTATAGTTGGATTTTGGCGTTAATTCGCATTTGAAATTGAATTAACGCCATTATGGCGTTAGTATAAATGGCCGTAGTTACCGAAAGAGATATTGTATTCGTACAAAATTTTGAACTCCAGATATTAATCAATTCTGACATTACGATGATAGACGAACTAAAAGAAGAGGGTCGCAAAATTCTGTGCGTCTGTCTGTCTGTCCGTCTGTGTTTACAGCCTAAACAACTGCCTCGATTTCGTTCAAACTTCGGATTTGGAGTTTGCGGGTCACAGTTCGGGGTCGTTTCTATTTTTTTGCAAGGTAACCTCAATATTAATGGTACTTCCCATATAAAATGTTCATACCAGTTTGATTTCTTCGAAAACATCCTTAACGATTTCAACTAAAATTGATATTCAAGCTTTTGGCTAAAAATTCGAATTATTACAAATTTCTACTTTTTTTTTCAACTTTTTGTGTCCCTGGCAGTTGGTGTGCGAGTTTCACAAGAATGATGTTAAAAAAGTATCTTGACCGCAGATTCCTTTTGACTAAATCCACTTCTGACATCAAAGACCTCGGCGAGGTAGTTTACGACCTTCCGAGTAACAGCGAGCATTCTCGATCTTAATTCTGCACAATCTGACAAGTTGTGCCAAAACTCTTGACTCTTGCTCTATACAACTTCTCTCTATAAATGCTGTCATATCGGGCCTTAAAATCGATAAAAGGCGTATCGATTTGGACTTCTTGGTTTTTTTTTTTCCGGATCTGCGGTAGTGAGAAAATGGTTGTGGTTTTACCGGGCCTAAGACCGCACTTATAGGGTCATCAGTTCGTTGACATATCTATAGTTTTAGGCAGGGCTACCTTTGAGACCCCTTAGGATCCGATTGAACTTTTCTTCCAAACTGGGACGCCAGGACCCAAATCGGCCCCCTTTACGAAAATTCAGGACAATTTCTAAGGTTTATGGATCATTCTTTCAAAATTGGTTATTTAGAAGACGCAAAGCATTATATTTTGTCTTTTTAGATACCTACGCCATCGACTATCGAAATAAATCTTCATTTCCCATTCACATAGAGACAAAACCCATACCTACTATTTGTAGATTTAAGGTATGGTGTTTGAATCAACGCTAAAAATATATTATGTCCATAATTTTGGAAATACATACAGTCTCATAGTTTGTACATTCTGTTTTTCATGCACGCCTAACTCTGTAATTCGATTCTAAAGTTAAATCATTCGAATTCGGAAAATATTTACTGCGTTATTTTAAAATCGGAAATTGAAATCCGAATTTCATTTATCTAGATACATTTGCTCGAAAATCGGAAATGTCGTACTTAAATAAATAAATAGTTGGCGCAACAGGTCCAGAGGGACCCTAGGCCTAGCATCTCACAACCATTTGTTCTGTGTGAGTTTTTCATTTTTGGAACGAATGGATCTTCAATTTAATGCCGACTCCAAACGGCTAATTGAGAAGCTCTTTCAAGACAGTTTGTTTGTCAGACGTTCGCGAGAGGTGGCGCAGTGAAAAAAAACCCTAAGTTGGAATTTGGGTTTTTGCGGCATTCAAACCTCGATCCCTCGCTTAGTAGTCCAACACACTAACCACTAGGTTCGTGTAGGCCACTGCGCCTACAAATGTCGTACTTAACAACTCTATTTTCGTTGCTAAATAAATTCGAATTTCTGAAATTTTATTCGATATCTAATTACCATTCGGAATAGTTTTGCTGAAAGCTAAAATATAAGTATATATTTAAAAAAAAAAAAAATACATAAATAATATTTATAGATACACTGTTATTATTGTAATTTCATTTTATTTGAAAGGGAAACTACGAACAAAAATATTAATATAATCCATCCGTATTTATCAAAGGGCTATTTAATAACTGCGGACGCAAAAAAAAAAAGAATGAAGTCGAAAAAAGCAGAATTAATGTTACAAAATTGGAGTTAAAAAAGCAAATTTTGGAGTTGAAGACAAAGACACAGCCAATAAATTAAATTTAATTAAAAATCGTGATTTAAGTGCTAAGAATTCTTTTCATTTACATCCTTAAAATATTATATATTATATTGAAATTCAACAATCAACGTATAAATTTAAATAATTAAAAACGAATTATTTGACATTTTGTTTAGTTTAAAATGTCATTTTTGACAAAAAACAGCTCGAGTCTCGGAACATTTATTCGAAAGTTGCAAAGATTTCTTTACAACATTTCCTTTCGATTCGAAAGTTATACAGAGTAACATTTGAAATTAGAATCGGAAACAACTATCGAACAGTTTTTACTTTCGAATCGAATTACAGAGTTAGGCCCCCAGTTCCTCCGACTTAGTCCGGAAGCTCAGGTCTCATTTTCAAATTTGTATTTTTAAAACCATGATTTATTTTTATGAATTTTTTTTTTTTTTTTTTTTTCAAATAAACTAAAACCATTTGGGATACTGTTTCGATAATGTTGTGTTTCTTTAATTTCATACTGGACTCTTTTCAAAAGCCAGGAACATATTTTCGGACCCGTTCCAATTTTGAGAGGGAACACTGGTTTTTGGCGTTCACAATATCTTATATGCGATGTTAATGAGACGGATGCCTCTATAGTCGACGCAGTTTAAAGGATCTTCTTTCTTGTGGATCAATGCTGAAAATAATACAATTGAAACAATGCTGAGGCTCCATTAGGAATACTTTTCTATAACAAAATCTTGGAGACAAGCTGGTGTACGCTCTCTACCAGCTGTCTTGAAAAGCTCGGCAGCTAAGCCGTTAAGCAACCTTGTTGAACTTTAGGTTAGATATTTTTTTATTTTAGAGGACAGACGTCTTGGCGGCTTTCATCGTAAATCAATTTGAATGTTTTATTCGAAAACAAAACTTCGTCCTTTATATATTTACCACAAGTAGTTCTGGCCTTTGAAAAGTCTCTCTGAAATCAAATGGATACACATCTGATGTAGGTTGACCTGACTTTTGTTATTTAACATGATAGAGATACCTCAAGCTAATCACACCATTCCTACGTTACTTGTATATTACTCTTCCATTTATATATCTAAGGGGACGCCACTGCAACTAAATACACAAGTAAAAGTCTTAGAACGCTTTCCAAATTCCATTCCCCCAACTCAAAGAGCACATCAAACGAAACGAGAAAAGAGCATTATAGTCCTTAACGTACATACGCGTATTGCGTATACTATACACATCAAAGAGGACTCCGCCATCATCATACGGCTATATTACTCTCAAAGAAGAAAATCGTTCCCTTCACAGGTTGAGATTTTTTTTGTTTTTTTGGCGAAAATTTTTGTTATGCAGAATAGCCGATTTACATAAATTAAGGACAAACGACATTCGTCACACAAAGGCAACGCTCAGATTTGCGTTTTAAATTCAACATTTTTTGCAATTATTCTATGCACTTAGGGATACGGTACGGAGTAGTCCTTCTTCCACATTTAGGACTATCGTTTTTACGATTTGATGGATTTCAGGCATATGCACAGATTATGCAGCTAAAGTTTTAGTCAAAAGTTACGTCGTTTTTACGACTTGGCAAGGATATTCTGCCTGTTGAGCGAAAAGAGATGCATGTTTGGAAGTCCTGTAATAAAGTGGAGTTTTTTTTTTTCCAAATAAAAGGTTTCCATTCAGGGACGAATAGCAATCTTTTGTATTTATTAGGGTAATAAACGTTTATGGTCGTAGTGGATATAGCGGAAGTTTACATTTTATGATCGAGTTGTGTGCCTTGTTTTTTTTTTTTTTTTTTTTCAATAAACTTAAGTAGGATGGCAGCTCACGTTGTTTGCTGGAAAGATGTATCAGGTATGCGGTATGCCGTATGTTGTCCGTTTTGAGTCGATAGACATTAGAATGAGAGAGGGTGGCTTAAGTGAGAGTACATGAATGCAAATCGTACAAATAGGTAAAGAAAAAAAGTACAACAAAAACGCTTTTTACCTTTATGTGCGATTGCTGATGATAAAAAGAATAGGTAAGGTTAGGTTGGGTGGGGTTGTGAGATCGTCCCAAGAGACCAGGCACCGAAGCGGGCCCATCGCCATCCCCAGGGAACCATTACGGTTAAAAACCTTAACCAAATCGCCCAAACAATCAATTTCCCTACAGAATTTGGTTATGGTCCCAATATTATTTGAGGAACGAACCTTCTCTAAGTTGTCAAAGAAGTACCTGGGAGATGTCTTCCGTAGCTTGTAGGTCCTCACAGTATACCTACATATATCCGCATTAGCTAAACCTAGTCCCATGGCATGCTTCTTTAAAAGACAGTGTTCAGGGAGTATTACTACCGTTAATCTTAACTTTGTTCTACTGAGATTGATTAATTCTTCAGACTTCCTCCGATTTAAAGCGGGCCACAGTGCTTTTAAGACCCTGTGCCCTTCTAGATGTGACTATCTTGTGGCTGTTTTATTGGTGGTTTTCTCAAAGATAGCCCTTCTAGCAACGGCCATAGGTGGTCTGATACCCTCAATGACTTCCTCTCACTGTGTTGTAAGAGTATAATAGAAAAATTATTAGGTAAGTATAAAAGGGTATACCATAGCGGCAGTCCTAGACATTGATGGAACTTTCAACAATGTCAAGACGGACGCCATATTATGCAGAACATTAAGTAAACTCAATATTGACCAGTGGTGTCATCATTAAGCACTTAAGGCTAGACACCTATAGTGGCTGAACTTGTGGGCTCCAGACTTGAAGCCTACGCATCAAGAGGACCACCTCAAGGAGGGGTTATCTCCCAACTACTTTGGGGTATTGCAACTTAGACATATCGGCATAAGAATAACTGCCTACGCTGACGACATGCTAACGGCAACCGGTAAGTTTCGGCCAACACTGGCCGAGCAATTAAATGGAGCCCTGTCCATCATTGACTCCTGGACCAGGAATTAGTATTGTTCACTAACAAAAAGAAAATTCGGCAGTTTGTCATGCCTTCTGTTGGCGGTTCACCCCTCAGAATCTCTGGGAGCGCTGTCAGAGATCAGAAATTAAATTGAAAAATGAAAATAGACGAAAGAATCAAGAAAGCCACAATATCATTCTACACCTGTAGCAAAATATAAACATGGGGACCATCTCCCAAGATCAAACTCTGGTTGTATACAGCTTTGTAAGACCAATACTGATATATGACAGTCTTGTAACGGGTGATTTTTTAGCTGGTTTGGTTTTGGCAACACTGGTTTTGACAGCTGACGTGTGTTTAGTACCTTGTGTCACTGTCAAACAGCTTCAGTTTGGTTTGCAATATAACCATGGATCGTCTTACAAATGAACAACGCTTGCAAATTATTGAATTTTACTATCAAAATTCGTGCTCGGTTCGAAATGTTCATCGCCCGCTGCTTCCATTTTATGATCGGCATTCTTGACCTTCTGAGCAGTCTATTCGGAAGATTGTGACCAAATTTCGCACCAAATTTACTTTGTTGGACATTAAACCACCAACACGTTTACGTAGTGTGCGTAGTGAAGAAAATATTGCGGCCGTATCAGCTAGTGTGACAGAAGACCGCGAAATGTCGATTCGGCGCCGTTCCCAGCAGTCAGGCCTTTGTTACAGCACTACGTGGAAAATTTTGCGGAAGGATTTGTGCGTAGAGCCTTTTAAGATAAATCTTGTGCAAGAACGCAAGAACCACAACGCCGAATTTTTGGTGAATGGGCTCTTGGAAAGCTGGCCGAGGATCCGCTTTTTTATCGAAAAATTGTGTTCAGCGATGAGGCTCATTTTTGGTTGAATGGGTACGTAAATAAGCAAAATTGCCGCATTTGGAGTGAAGATCAGCCAGAAGCATTGCAACAGCTACCAATGCATCCCGAAAAAGCCACTGTTTGGTGCGGTTTATGGGCCGGCGGCATTATTGGGCCATATTGCTTCAAAGATGATGCGAATCGCAGCGTTACTGTCAATGGTGAACGCTACCGAGCGATGACAACAAACTTTTTTTTGCCCGAAATGGAAGTTCTTGACTTGCATGATATGTGGTTTCAACAAGACGGTGCCACATGCCACACAGCACGCGAAACAATGGCGCAATTGCGAGGCGAGTTTGGTGAACAGTTAATTTCACGTTTCGGGCCGGTCAATTGGCCGCCTAGATCGTGCGATTTGACACCATTAGATTATTTTTTGTGGGGGTATGTCAAGGCTAATGTGTATAGGGACAAGCCCGCTTCGATTGACGCACTGGAAGCCAGCATCCATGCATTCATTCGTGAGATACCGGCCGATATGTGTGAAAGAGTATGCCAAAATTGGACTCAGCGGATGGACTACCTGAGACGCAGCCGCGGTCAACATTTGCATGAAATTATCTTTAAACATTAAATTGCAAGGTTCAAACTATCGATTCAAATAAATATTTCATTCATTTTTTCGAATTTTTTGTGTTTTTTTTTTTAAAAAAAAGTTCTACACCTCTTAAAAAATCACCCGTTATTATGGCCAGCAATGAAAATGACCACATACCTAAAGGTCATTTCAAAATTGCAAGGACTAGCTTGCATCAGTGTCACCAGCGCGATGAGGTCAACTCCAACCGCCGAATTTGCGAGAATTAGCCAATCAATAGACTGGAAGTACGATGAAGAGGGTCACTAAACGATTGATAAACGTACACACTTTGGCAATGTACCTAACACGGATTACATCAAGCCATATTTAGTATTCATAAGACCGTTCTCTAGCACCTACCCCAGCAGGAAAGTTGGGAGAGATGGACCTGTAACTAAAACGCAATCCGTTCGTAAACAGATGGTTCAAAAATGGACAAAGGCGTGGGGTCAGGCATCTACTCTGAACCGCTGGGCATCTCAACATCATTACGCCTCCCAGACTGCTGCAGTGTATTTCAAGCGGAAGTTATGGCAGTAACAAGAGCTGCCCGTGAGTCTGCGATAGAGGTAATACCTCCGGAGGGTATCGCCTTCTTTAGCCAGGCAGCTATAAAAGCCTTAACTGTCCCAGTAATAAAATCGAAGCTTGTGAAGAGCTGTCGTGAAGAGCTCAAAGCTCTTGGAACACAGCACAAGGTATTACTGTGTTGGGCATGAAGGTATTCCAGGCAATGAGAAAGCCCGCTCTGTACACTAAAGCTAGAAGCAGGGAAGAGTGCCACAGATGAGGCAAACGCTAGATCGATATCCTATCCATGGATACGTGCGCTAATACAAGGAAACTATGGCCATCTTTCATATCCAGAACAGAGAGGATCATGCGGAACTATCGGAAATGTCTCTCTACGCTTGTAAGTATCCTACCAGGACACAACACCCTGCGATACCACATGAAGAAAATGCGATTGACCGAGGAAGAACTTTGCATATCAGTTCTCTTTCCATGATTTCACTTATCACGTTAGGAAACATTCCTGATACTAGAACAACCACGTCATTCGCATACACAATGACTTTAATACCTTCCCTGTCGAGTCTCGACAGGATTTTGTAAAGTGCCATAATCCATAAGAGAGGAGAGATCACCCTACCTTGAGGTGTACCTCTGCTTACTGATTTGGTTAGAAGTATGTTATAAAGTTTTGCTTGAATGATCCTTGTTTGAGCATGGAAATGATTCATGAAGAAACGAAATCCTCTGTCCCTAGTTCTAAGTGAATCCTGAATCGATTCAGTTTGGACGTTGTTATAAAAGTGCCCTCTATATCTAAGAAGGTAGCTAAGGTGTATTGTTGATGGTAGAGTGACCTTTCAACCGTACGTATACTACTTCATGAAGAGCGGTCTCCAGCGATTTGCCTTTCAAGGCCTGTTCTTATTTTGTCTATGCCTCCTATCTATTTTAGTTTAATTTGAATTTTCATCGCTCTTACAAAACACCACCTTTAAATTTAACACCCACCTCTTCGTACACTTCAAATACATTTTCTCCACTAACCTCCGCTAACCAAATATTTCCCAACACAGATCATGTCCAATGAAAATCCGCATGGCTTTATAATGGATTTATGCAACCCTAGCAATCTATTTGGCAAGAATATCATTTCCGACCACCCAATTCGACTATCTAATTCGATTTGCAATGCATTTGGACTGACCCCCGTTTTAAACCACCATACCAGTCACACTTCGTCTCCAAACAATTCCACTGGCCAATTTCATACCGGAACAACAAAAATGTCAAGTATCCTCTCAACTGTAGACGTGTAGAGTAAGGATATACAATACACATGCTCGTACATATTAGGGTTATTTCGAACGATAACATGAACATCATTGACGTGCTCCACTCCCGAATCCTGACCTTACCATGGAGGGAGACGACTTGTACAGATTGACTAAATGGTGCGGCAAACGCTTGACTATGCGGATGGATTCGGGAAACCGTTCGTATCCTGAACGATTTAATTTTACAGCAAATGAGCCATGAGAAGCGGAAGCTTTCAACGCGATCCCTATAACCACATCACACCCTGCCTTGGCACAGCCACAAAGACCAAGTTTGAGGGTGAAACGAAAAAATAATATTATCGTCGTCGTTGGCGGTGAATACTGTCTCAAGGAGTTACTTATAAGGATTCTGTTGGTTTCGTTGGCTTCCCGTATTATTTGGCATCTTTCCCGGCTGAATAGATTTGGTTGTTGTATTTTTTTATTAATTTTTCATTACTATAATGAAAATGTGATGAGATTGCGAATACAACAGACTTGGTTTACACTTTGTACATATGCATGACGTGGTGCGTGCTTTATTGCATATATTGTTTAATGTAACTGAAAATTAATGGTTAACAGGAAATTAGCATTTTGAAATGCTTATTCGCAGCCGCTGTGGCATGCGAATATTATTGCCTTGCATAGCCAATTTATTCATCCGGTTGCATTATTATTAATTCCTGCGGCAGAATGGGTGAAGCATTAAGTTTTCATGACTCGAAACGGTACGGTCATGTTGGCTTTTTTATTTTAAGATTCAGAACAAGAACAACAAGGTCGACAAAGCTGTCATAATTACAGTTGCAGTGCTGATCTAAAGACCTCTTTAGCTGCCGCTGTATGTTGTTCCTTACCTATGGTGGAAATTCTATCGGAGATAGCACGAAGTACTTAAAAAAAAAATGAATTGAAAAAAGGAGGTCCACTTATAGGAACAGGAACGGAACCTTGTATACAATACAAATTGAAAATACCTCATCTTCAGACTGTCTAGAGCTTCGACTATGTGTTCTGTGGAGTTTGGAAGCAGACGTTCTATTTACGGATGCAAGCACAAACATTCTTTCTCCAACTCTATTTCTTCTCCATATCAACGATTTGCTTGGATTGACAAATAATAATATCTACAGCTTTGCAGATGACAGCACTCTTATATCCTCCATCTCGAACAGTGGGCCTGTGAATACGGCTACATCACACAATCAGAGATGTGAACAAACTAATTCACTAAATGATGATCTGGACAAAATCTTGAAGTGGGGAAAGGACAACTTGGTTGTATTTAATGCAAACAAGACACAGTTCACAACATTTTCCAGAAAAAATGCATCAACAGTTCCTCAGATCCAAATGGATGACCATCCAATCCATCACAAGGACTCAATGCACCTTCTAGGAGTCACAGTCAACTCAGGAATCACATGGCAGAACCACATATCCTATATCGCAAAATCGGCGTCCGCAAAGTTGAGCTACCTATTTAGAGCAAAGAGGTACTTTAGCCCCAAGCAACTTCTCCTTCTCTACAAAGCACAGGTTAGACCAGGATTGGAATATTGCTCCCGTATATGGAGCTCGGCCCCAAAACATTCACTCAACCTGCTTGATAGCATACAGAGACGAGCAGTTCGACGCATTGGAGACCCTACACTCACATCGAATCTACAACCGTTGCTGCACAGACGACAAGTCGCTGACCTATGCTTGTTCTATAGGTACTTCCATGGTAGATGTTCTGAGGAACTCAAAGACATTATCCCTCGAAATGCAACTTTTGGGCGCCCAACAAACTCCTTCTGTTACAGGACAAGCAAACTTTGGAACTCGCTTCCTGGGGATATATTTCCAGAAGACTACAATTTGCAGCAATTTAAGTGCAGAGTAAACATACATCTGCAGGCATCTCGGGGCGCTATTGAAGCGTTATAGGTTCGCCTTTCCCGGGAGAAGTATATAATAAAAAAAAAAAAAAAAAAAAAAAAAAAAAAAAAAAAACAATTACGTCTTTGCTCAGACAATTGACATGAAAAAGCAAGACCAAACGAAGAGTATAAACGAATAACCCAAGAGAACCAGTCAGTTACATAACAATCGAACGATAAACGGAAAACGAGGGAATTGGCGTGTCCCTCGTCTTTTTCTTTCCTTTGTGCACCGCAGCGCAATTTAAATTCAAGTTGCCCCCCTACTACAATTGTAACGTTTTCACTACATTTTTCGCCCTCAAATAGTCACCATGAAAATTCGTAATTCCCAAAACACTACAATTTAAAAATTTCAGAAAATAAAAATCTAAAAAAAAAATTAAAACTTATATCGAATATTGTATTGTCATGCAATGCAATCGCAGAAAATTCTATTTCCACAATTCCAACGTCAAATAATTCAATTTCCAGGTTCCATAATCAAGACCTCAAATTCAAATTCAAATAAGAAAATAGTTATAGTGTGATTAATAGTGTGACAAACTTATGTAATTATATGCTAACGTTATGTAGTTTTCCTCATAGTAGGTAGTGTAGCTGCAGAACGATGCTTTTCAAACTTATGTAGGTATAATTAAAGTCGACCTACGAAATAATTTAGATACACCCCATCATTAATAAACTACGCTAATACTTTTTTATCCATAATGCAACGCATAGAAATTGTATTCTATACTATTCTATTAATTATAAATTTTTCTTAATAATCTTCCTGGATTGTTTAACTTTTAGTTTAAATTATCGTTGAATTGTTTTATGTTTTTCTTATGTAAACAATTGCTTTCACAAGTGTTTTCCGCAACTACACTGTACTTGACACTTCCGAAGCTTTTATAAATATTTTAAGGGTAGTGTACATGAGCTTGACTTAACGTCTTTTATCATTTACTCGTCTAAATGGATCACACTGCCCCGATTTTCTCTACGAGACGTAGAAGGATTGCAGTCGAAGACAAATTGTCATAAGCACAAAGACTGAAAAAAATGCCACCAGTAGTTAGCCCGACCTAAATAGCACTCTGGCTTTCTCTCCTGAAAATAATAATTCCGAGCATGCACAATGCACATCCTACTTAAATTCCTAATTCAAAAGTTATGTCGGTCAACCTTCTGCTTTTTTAATAAAGTGCTTTACGGTACACGACGTATAAAATGCAAGGTTACGCCACATAGGTTCAATTGACTTTATGAGAAACATGGGAATTCAAGATTGATTCCACAAAATTCTAGCGATTGTCCTTGCGACTTATTAATCGTCATAGCGAAATTCGAAATTGATAGGCTTGAATCCGAACGGAAATTTGTTCGAAATAAATGGAGTCCGCGGGGTTAGAATTATGGCGTTTGAAGAATCTTCCACTCAAAATTGTCGTTTGCATGACATTTGATTAGAGATTCTTCACAATCAAATCAAATGCGATCCGTTACAAAATGTCGGTGGATTGGGGTTGCGCAAAAAAAGTATAACTGAGCCGCCTTTCAATTTCAAATTGTGTTTGCGGTAGGCCCGGTACATTCAAAGAAGTCAAAAATTACAAATTTTAAATATTGTTGTATTGGAAGTGACACTGACCGTTTTTCTATTCAATCAATTTTTTTAAGAGTGCGGTTTTCCATAAAAAGCTAATATCCCCAATCTCATCTCCTCAAACTTTTATTTTAACGACAAAAAGTAACATAATGTCCTTCCTTGAGCATACGGCAATACAAATCTACCAAGCACGATCCATTCCCGAGTTACGAGTGCACATACGGATGTCGGTCTTTTTTATATATTATAAAGTAATAAACCAAAAGATCCTATGTGTTAAACTTTAATGAACCATTCACTTACACAGCCACAACATTTCACTGAAATCGGTTGAGTAGTTAAGGAGATCGAACACAGCTCCACCTATTGGGTCCAAAACTATCCTATCTTTCAAGCTTTACTCAACCATAAGGAAAAGAGCCACAAAATTTCATTGAAATATCGGGCCCAAGACTATCCTATCTTTCCAGCTTTAACCAACCATAAAGACCCAGAAAATTTCATTAAAATTGGTTGAGTGGTCTCGGAGATCGATAACAGCGCCACTTACCGGATAAACCGTCACCTCCCACTCACCTACCCAATTTCCCTCCAAAGAAGTAATATGTAGTGGATTATATACCTAATAATATTATCTAATATATAAAATTATCGTGTCACGGGGTGCGTTGTTGAACTCCTCCGAAACGGCCCACCGATTATCGTGAAACTTAGAGTGCATATGGGCTAGGGTTGAGAATCGACAACATCTATTTTTCATATCCCTAAATGTTAAGGGTGGTCCACCACTAAATTGTTTATTTTTTTTTATGGGGAAATACACTTTGAAACAAAAAGATACTGGATAACATAAGTAGTGACACTTCAAATAAAAAATAAAAAAAATTGAATTTTAAAACGCGCTTTGGAGGTCCTGAATCGTATTGTTTTAAATCAAAACGAAAACGTGTACGACCAATTTTTGACAAAGGGGCGTGGCACCGACCGCCAATACAAAAAAACATTAAAAACCTTAAATTTCGAAAGCCATCGAATCGATTAAGTTGAAATTTACACACAATCTTAGATATTGGCCCAGGAGGGCTACCTACATGAAATTTGGCCCCAATGAAAAATGGCCCCAAAACAAAATAAAAAATTGCCACAAAAATTTATATGAAAACCAACAACAATAATGAATTTATAAAATTTTTGTTTATTGGGGTGATATTTCATATTTTGGGGCCATTTTTCTTTTTTAATTGTGGGATGATTTTTCATTATGAAAAATTCCCCCAACTTTTTGGGGTCATTTTTCATTTTCGAATTCATATTTAAATTGATACCGTCTAATCGTATATCTAAACAAACCGAATTTTGTAGTCCCCGCAGTCTTAAATATCAAATAAAGATTTTTCTTATTATTCTATTGCATCTCCAATAAGCTTTAAATGGCACTCCGAGGCTATTCCAACTTTAAGCAGCATAGTTTTAAATGTCTACAAGGCAAGAAGACTATGGTAGGTCGTAAATATTGGCATACAACACAGAAGGAGCCTATTTTTTCATAAGGTAAGGAAACACTTCTTACTCCGGGGATGCATGGTGCAAAGAACCATCGTGAGTCGGCATGTAGACTCTAAGAACCTTAAGGCGTAGCAAAAAAAATTTACTCAATGGAGGATCGATTTGGGGTGAGAAAATTAAAAATTCGCGCGAATTTTGGGGCAATTTTTCATTGGGGCCAAATTTTATGTAGCCGCCCAGGAGTATACCTGTGAAGATTGGTCAAAATTGGACAAAGGGGCGTAGTACCGCCCATATAAAAAAAAAAAAAAATATTTTATTTCAAAAGGCACCATCGATTGAGTTCAAATTTACACACAATCTTACGTATTAGCCAAGGAGTATACCTGTAAGGATTGGTCAATATTGGACAAGGGGGCGTGGCACCACTCATACAAAAAAAACATTAAAAACATTAAATTTCGAAAGGAACCAAACCGATTGAGTTCATATTTAAACACAATCGTAGGTATTGACCTAGCAGTATACCTGTGAATATTCGTTCAAATTGGACAAAGGGGCGTGGCACCGCCCATACACAAAAAAAAAAAACACTAAAAATCTTAAATTTCGAATGCAAACAAATCGATCGAGTTGAAATTTACACACAATCTTAGATATTGGCTCAGGAGTATACCTGTGAAGATTGGTCAAAATTGTACAAAGGGGCGTGGCACCACCCATACTAAGAAAACGTTAAAAACCTTAAATTTCGAAAGCCACCGAATTGATTGAGTTCAAATTTAGACATAATCTTAGGTATTGGCCCATGAGTATACCTGAAGATTGGTAAAAATTTAACAAAGGGGCGTGGTACCGCCCATACAAAAAAAATATTTTATTTCAAAAGCCACCATTGATTGGGTTAAAATTTACAGACAATCTCACGTATTAGCGCAGGAGTATACCGGTGAAGATTGGTCAAAATTGGACAAAGGGGCGTGGCACCACCCATAAAAAAAAATCTTATATTTTGAAATCCACTGAATCGATGGAGTTCAAATTTATTGCCGTGACAGCTAATGCTGAGATTGTGGGTTACATACGAATTTATGTAAATTGTGAAATTCATTTAAAGGACTTTAGTGAAAAAGCGAAAGGCTTACTGATACGAAAGAAATTGAGTAGCATGTGCATTGTGTAGGCTCGGAATTATTATTTTCATTACATTAACGAATTTGGGCGGAACGAAGTTTGCCGGGTCAGCTAGTGTTTGTATAAAATAATGTAATAAGATTTGAAAGAATTTTAATTTTGTATTTGAAGTGACACTCTTCGATTTCTATCCAGTTTATTTCTTCCAAAGTGCGTTTCCCCATACATACTTTCCTAACTTCGTTCATCCCCTTAAAAGCGGCGACAGAAAGTAGCCTATGTCCTTCCTTGGATCGAAACGAAACTATCAAGCCCAAAATCTGTTCTCGAGTTATGCGGGCACACACGGACTTCATTCTCTTTTATTATATTCACAACTTTCGACTATTAGATTATGGGGGCTATCGGTCTCATTCATAAAAGCACGGAATTACCAAATTTTGTCCATTTCTTTTACATTTATATAGGATAAGATTTGCGGTGATGAACGTGATGAAAGTGTATACCTACCATCAACAAAGATTTTTCAAGTAGGTATATTAGTTTATTTTCTTCTTTTGTTCTCAAAAATTTAATTTTATCTCGACTTTGTTTTTAATTATTTTATTATATATTTATTTATTAATACCATTTATTTACAAGAATATTAAATTAAAATTAAATGAAATTATTATTTTGTTATTATATTGTTACAAAAAGCTAAAAAGAAACAGTGGTCAATGTTAGGATCCAGTCGGTCAATGTTCAGAAATGTGATAAATATTGGAAAAGCTTTCACAAAAACATTTTTATTCTATTTGTCTCTTATTTACATAGACAAACAAATATATTTTTTATTATAAAAAATGTTGAGCTACTCCCCTTAAAGCTACCCGCCTAAATCTGGCAAAAACAACAAGCTGAGGCCGATAAGGCTATCGGGTACAATACTGAAATCGGTCAATGAAGTTAAATATCTGGGACTAGACCTGGACAGTAGACTCGTCTGGAAAAAAACCACAACCTGGAAAGCAACGCGGGCTTTAATGATTTGCCGGACCCTGTTTGGCTTAACGCTAAACTTTGTTGCTAAGCCCAACAGCAATAAGAAGAACTGGAGCACCGAATCCACAGATGGGTCGAGAACTGAGAAATGAACTGGAGCGGGAGTTTTTGGGCCTGTAACCAAATATTCTGAACCAATGGGCAAAAGTACCAGCATCTTATAGGCTGAAATCTATGCCATAGACAGTGTCCAAATCAACCTTTACAGAAATAAAATCAACTGTGATATAGCAATAATGTCAAACAGCCACAGGCCGCTGTTATTTAATTATGTTACTTAATTACATCATTAAATCGAAACTTGTATGGGAATTGGGAATGCCTACAAAAACTTAATGAATTGGGAAGGAGAAACAAAACAACCCTGTGCTGGGTGCCTGGCTACGTATAGGAATAGAGGGTATTGAAAAGGCCGACTCCACAGTAAGAAAAGTAAAGTATATAGATTTGACAGATATTCGAATCAGACCACCATTGTCGGGTCCATTTACGTCTCTCAAACCTAGGCCTAGCTTCTCACAACCACTCGTTTTGTGTGAGTTTTTCAAGTTTGAAACGAATGGAAGGGATGTAAAATTTTATGCCGACTCCAAACGGCCAATTGAGAAGCTATTTCAAGACAGTTGTACTCTCGGATGTTTGTCAGACGTTCGCGCGCATTGAAAAAAACCCTAAGTTGGAATTTGGGGTTTTGCGGGATTCGAACCTCGGACCCCTCGCTTAGTAGTCCAACACACTAACCACTAAGCCACTGTGCCTACCCCGAAAAAGAGCATCAAAAATGGGCAATCACACCCTCAAAGAAATATTTAGGAAACTAGAGAAAGAAAACAGGGCAAGAACCTGACATAACACTCAGGGCATGAGGCAGGCCAAGAAACTTCTGGGGCAATACAACCGGAAAAAAAATTCAAAGCTTGCATCGAAATGAGCAAAAACAACATCATACTGTCACCGGAGCTAGCTCTCATCCTTAGATTCTTACAGGAAACTGGCCTAGACTAGAGAGAGCGCTATAAGACGGATTTCTTCCGCCAAGAAGAAAAAAGAGTACAAGAACCACTAAAATAATTCCGAAAGGAATTATACTATGAGAACAATTCAAAGATATTAATCGCCGACACGATTTCTTTCAGAACATATTTAACCTACTTAATGAATACCAATTCCATTTATTTCTCTACCAATTTGAAGCGTGCCACTCATAGATCGGGCGAAAAATATTATAATTTCGAAAAAGGATTTGAAAAATAGGTAAAATAGTGTTTTTAAATTACCTTGATTACAACAACAATCATCTTTGCGGCCGGCGTCACCGACGAATGGTGACAGTTAAGCGAAGGAAGTAAAAAGAGAATATGCGCAAGGGTGATTCTAATTCGATTAGTCACATTTTTCTTTCGCTTAGTCGAAGTCCTGTCTCCTGTTTCTGTATGAATGTGAATCAGAAGAGACAAGAGAAAATGCGCAGGAGTGATTGGATTAGTTTTATGAATGAAAGTACATTTCGCCTTCGCGATTCGCCCTTTCCTCTGGAAAAATGTGTATTCCTTTCACACGCCGACGGCAGCGATGTAAGGTAAGGGTATATTAATTGTTTAAAGTGCACATACTTTTTTTTAGATTGATTTGTTGTCGCAAAGAGAGCTAAATATCTCCTGTAAACTTGCGCGTGCAAAGTTCTATTAAGCTCGGACGGACTTATATAGTCCAAACTTAATTGTGTACTTCAAACAATTAATATACCCCTGCTTCCGAAATTGTCTATCGATCGCCGATCGACACAAGACTGTAGACTGATTTCAAAACAGCGTCGTCGTTGAACGTTGACTGACGTGTACAAAGAGTAGATATACATTTTTCCACCCCGGAGAAAAGGGAAATTTGCGAAAATTTGCACCTCCCAAATGTTTATGGATGAACATTTGAGTTTTGTTATAAGAATTGATTGAGAATTGAGTTGGTAGGAACCTACTATTAAAAAGGGTTAGCAGAAATCTTTTGTAGAATCACATTATAATAGACTTCTGACGGAATAACCTTTCTTCTCAAGTGAAGTCAATAACAGGTCGATTTGGCGGGTGTTTATAATTTATGTTTACAAATAATGGTCAAAAATGACAATGTGGAGAAGAGCATTACCAATTTCATTTCATCAAAAAGATCTAAGAGAAAATATGACTTTAATTGTGCGCAGATATTTTCATTGCTGTTTTTTCGCGATTTTCTTTTAAGAAATAAGGGATTAGTCTTTCAAGATTTCAACCGAAAGTCAACTATTCTTTACTTAATCGAGTTTCTGGCATCAACTACAGCAGCATCAAATTCAGCTGCAACCACTTCAGCTGCATTTAAGCAAAAACTTAAAAATATTCTTGAATAAAAAATATAAAAATACAGAAACATGAAACAAAATGCAATAGGTACCTACCTACCTAAACTTTCTTTAATTTTAGTACATATTATCTTTTTTCAACATTAAAAAATGTTAGTACAATATTAGCTATTATTATGTATTCCAGCATTGACCGAATAGGATCAGTAATTATTATACGAGTTGTTTATTTAAAGACAGATAGTAAAATTCGCTTCAAGTCAAATATTGCTACACCAATTTCGACCACTGGGCGAACCTAGTAATAATAATAGGTACTCCCCTTAAATATTTATTTTGTTATATATACAAGCGTTAAGGCTTAGATGTAACAGAAAAAAGTTTGCAGCACTCCAAATCACACCATTTTCGTTGGATTTTTGTGCAGATAATGTTAAGCCCCGCCAGTTAGTGACAATTTGCATGATAAAACTCTGCACTTTGTTTTGAAGATATTTTGTAACCTCAAATAATTAGAAAACAAAGAAAATATCTATAAGTATATCTATAAATCACTGCACAGAAAATGTATAATGCGTTTTAAAGAACTCAGTTATCTCTTTCAACTAAATGACCTCGTCAGCAGCTTGTATGTATCATACCACCCTAATCTCCTATAGTTAGGGTTGCTAATAGCTCCATAAGAATTCCGAAAGCGATGTAGATGTAGCTTTCCCCGACCACCAGTTCACAGCACAGGAATCATGTTATAACCCCGCTAAGTAAGGATCAATTTTTTATTCCACAGAGAATTTGTGCAAGAATTTACGACTGTCATCAATTTTGCGATTTTTTCGTTAGTGGTATTGAATCTTTGCCTCATATTATTAATTCCTGTGAAAGCGGAGAAAATTTTAAACTTCATCGCCATTGGTATACTCTTGTGGACTACTCGTAGGTATCCCCTTCAAATCGTTGTGTATCTAATGCGGGGAAAAATAAAAACACAACTTCTTCGCACTTTAATATTTCACTTCACTGAACAGGAAACTCAAAGGTTTCCCTCTCGGCAAAAGGAGCAAATTTTCTCCCTTCCACGGCCGCACTCCTTTATCAACATGTACAGTGTGAGCAGGAGTATGGCATAGACTCTCAAAATCAAGTATAGGCACTTGTTTTGATAACCAATCATTAATTTCAGGATTTTTCGTCGATCTGCCGTTTCATGAGTGGTGTCCTACCGGAAATACGAACACCTCAGTACAAAGCTGAGCAAAACAATATCAGAGACAGGATAATCAATGTTGGGAAAAATGTAAAAGGTATAAGAGCACCGTTGATGTTCGATTATAAAGGGGCTTCTATTGTCGTTTCTCTCTTGTTGGCAAACAATACCTACTTCAATTACAATTCAACTTTTATCGATTTAATTACCGCCTATGGGTGGAGTAGTACTCCGCACTTGAAGGCGATAACATGTTGTTCACTTGCAAATGAAGGAATTTCAATCAATCAATGAGCGGAAAATTGACTTCGAGGGGAGAGCTTTTTTTCGATTAATTAACTCTTGTAGGCACATCGGGGCATGAATCATTTTTTTAACGAATTCATTATGTATATTCACTTGAACTTGAAATGACGTACAATGATACTGATCAAAGTCTGTATGAAAAAGCGTAGCAAATCGCAACGCGAAAACTAAAGTGAGTTACACACAACATCACATAATGCCTATTTCAATGGCTGTGTATTTATGAGGATGGCGCATCGCGGTTTATACCAATATGGTTTCCAGGAGAAGCGCCTCATGCGAAACGCTGTCGCAGTGCTGGCTCATATGCTACAAAGTTGAGGGATTAAAACGGATGCTCGACGTATAAATGTTAAAAACGCTTTAAACTCGATTAATTAAAATACCATCCGCCTGAAAAATTTGCTGCCCATATCTCACATCTATTTTAGATTTGTATAAAACTTTAAAAACCAAGTAAAGCTTACCTCCCGAACAATATCTAACACTCAGTTTTGAGTTAAATGGTTAAGCAATTCCCAATTTTACAAAAACTGATCTAACAATTTTGATCAAAATGCCTGTTAGAGATAATATAGTTATTCCAAATAAGATCCCGCACTTAGTTCTTCTCAAAAAAATTGAATTCAATCAGTTTTTGAGTTATTTCTCAAAAATGAGTATCCAAAAACATGTCTCCGAATTCGTTTTATCTACTATTACTTCCAATCATAGACACCTTAAACCAGCGCCACTAATCTATTCGAGTCAAAAATAAAGACATGCCTAACAGATCAGAAAACAAAAGCAAATAGTACAGTAGGCGCTTATAACTCTAACCAGAACTTGCGACTCACAAAACTCACATTGTTATTTGATATGTACTGCCATATGAAATAAATAACCTTAAAGTGAATTTTATTAAACACTACATAATCTTTTATTTTATGTATATGGTTGCTTCTGAACTTTTTACCTAACTACCAATTGACTTTTGATGATAAACGAGAAAGTTTCGTGCGACCCAATCGTGCAAGTCCCACCATAATGATCGTCTTACATTCGTATTAATCAAAAGAAATGTTTTAACTTGTATAGTTATAAATGTATGTAGTTTTTTTTTTGTGACGGACAAAGACTTAAAAAATGCGTTCACGTGAAATTTGCGTTTGATTTATATTTACACAACTTAAAAGTGTGCACTTATAAATGTGCTGCCCATAAATCATTATCAACCAGCGTTGCAAAGGCGCAGGGACATAAGTCCCCGGGACATAACTCCCAATTTTTAATTTTGGGACTTATAACCCACAAATTCGATTTGGGATTTATGTCCCACACCATCGGGACATAAGTCCCAAAATTGTTTTGCCGAAGATGGGACATAAGTCCCAAGTTTTCGCATAGATAATAGTTAGCAATATATTGTGAAATCCATTAGGCATCCAACCCATTTTTCCACTACACACACCAACAAAAATTATGTTCTCAATAATTTAGAAAATTAAACTAACAGTTTGGAACAAACCAAAAATATAATCTAACCAAATATTTTAAATTTATTTTCTTAAATTCTCAAAAACTATTTTTTTATTTTCTTTTGAGGATATGAGAAAATATATCAACAACATTTCTTTCGTTTGAGAAAAAAGTTTATCAAATTTTTTTTCGCGCGATTTTTTTAGCTTTATTTTCTCAAATTCTCAAAACCTAAGATTTTATAAGTTTCTTTTCGCGCGCGATGCAAAGTCTGATCCCTTACAAAACATTTGCAGTGATTATAGTCTCACTTTCCATTTCCCCGAAAGTAGCTTATAATATTAAAAACTGGACTAACTAAGAAACCAATTACTGAAATGCTTGCATTGTGTTCCACAAATTGTTAGTAAACTCATTGTTTTTTTTTTTTTTTTTTTAATTGTTGGGTGGAACATAAGGCCCAACATTTTTGTTTGGGACTTATGTCCCGAGAGTGTGGGACATAAGACCCAAATCGAATTTGGGATTTATGTCTCACTCAAGTGGGTTATAAGTCCCAAAATCAAAATTTGGGACTTATGTCCCTGCGCCCGTTGCAAGGCGGTCAAAATATTTCCCCCCGAATAAATCTGAAAAACCCCCAGATCTGGTTATTTTTTTCCAAAAATAAACCCAACTTTTTGTCAAAAGAAAAATGTTAACATGTTTTATGTACGGCTTAGAATTTAATATTTGGAATTTGAAACACGAACGTGGAAGTTTGGTTTTCCGAATGCAAAAATGCGGGAAATAAATACAACGCAAAATGTCAACGCATGTTGCAGTTTGAAACCATCTGAAGAGAATTTACACAGCCCTTACGCAACTTTGAAGATGGAGTTGGTGCTTAGATCGGGAGAGTAATTTAAGAAACTATTACAAAAAAACTATAACCTTTTCGTAATAAAACTGGCATTAGCTGTTTTTTTAAAGACATATGTTTTGTGAACAAAAAGTCTGACATATTTTTGAAAGGCTGGAAAGTATTTATGTTAGCTATTAGAAAATTTGAATTGCTTCACCTCTCAAACAGTGTTTACATAGTCTTGGTGACACATCGATCAAACAATCGATATCAAGCGTCTATAATGGATACATCTGATGAATAATATCATAGGGAAATGCAATTTTTTCGTCTTTTTTTTACAAAAGGCTACAAAATGTGCACCAACCAGGGTTTCAGATGAATTTTACGACGATGCAAGGACAAATTGTTTTACCAATATATTGTGGTGTTGAATATAACGTCGAACTTAAATTGTTGAAATGAAAACAACCCATTAGTCACCAAACACGTTCCACTTACAGTTCCTATTGGAATTTGGAAACTCGAATCTGTCAAATGTCAATATCAGCTGTCAAATACCAATGTCATCTGTCAAGTGTAACTCACCACACTTAGCTAATTCTAGAACCATCCAGAGTGGTTGGAATACACTAGAATATCCGCTATAGGTGGCAGAGCGGATATAAAAGGGCATGTTTGAAAACAGAAATGTACAGTTGATTTTAAAGCAGTGATTGGTAAACTTCGAAATAGTAATCGGTTGTGAAGATAATTAAATGTAAATTACAATAAAGAGAATTAACTAATTGGTTTGAGTCGTTTAAGATTTGTTTTAAGTGATATTTTTTTGGTACTCAATAAGTGAATAATTAGAAAGATATTACTGCCCCCTTAAACTGTCAAAAAAGCCCCAGATCTATCTTCGAAAACGCAAAACTTTGCAGTTCTACTGGGAATCCTTTACTTGCACATTTTCCTTCTTTACTTTGCTTTGCTGAAAGTATGGAAACCGTTGACAATTTAATTGTGTGGTTAAGTATATCAAGTTAAAATTAAATAAGTCCATTATTTAATTTTGACTTGCGGACTTTTGACCCTGCACCTCCACTAGTCCATCGACTGTCATGTTCAGGTTTATCGGGCTGAATTAGTGAAAACCTGCGCTGAGACTGAAGCATTATTTCTTGTAAATGTCGATATTGTTTCAGCGAAGGCACAACAAGGCTTAGGAGTCGAAGAAGTCGATGAGAGACATACTCTATCGGAGGATTCTTGACTTACAAACTTGACTTTTGTATAAAATAATAAAACAAAAAAACACAGGACTTTACTAAAATCATTCTTAACCTTCACACTAAATATTTTTTATAGTTCACAAGGAGTGTATAATTTTATATGAAATACTTCGCCGTTATGAGGTCGTAAATATGATTATTAGTATCGGGCAAAGACATTTTTTCCGCAATATTTAGGAGATAGGTAAATGTGCAGCTTCAATTCCAATTATGAAATATTTCTCCTAGATCCTAGTTGCATGAGCCTCTGCTGACATCCACCGCAACACATACATTTTTAATTTCGCTCACAACCCAACCATATAAACAAGTGACGAGTTTCCACATGGGAAATCATTTGGGTAAATAACATCAACAGTGTACACATTAGTTCGTCTCTACTGCCACCTACCCAACAGTTTATACGAACTACACTGTTGCTGATACTTAAATTCGTTCTCTCGGTTTTATTGTCCTGTGTGTAATAGTATAGGGCTTAGCGTTTATTTTGCCTAAAATTTCGAACGGCAACCAAAAGCTGTTGGTCAAATTTCATCGCAACTTCTAATGTTGCTGTACGCTCCCATGACGCCATGTCCCACCGGGAATAATAAAACAGGATTCTCCTATCCGGCCATCTCCAGGGAAATACTCAAGGACAAAAACGACTTGTATTTGGTATACAAAATTATTTTCAAAGGCCATTTCGTTTGGACCGGAAAACGGAGAGCAGAAAAGAAGGATACCAAATAAAGAAACAATTCTAGATGACTATCGACAATCGATGCCGAAGTATATAGACGTAGACGGGGGTTAAAGGTCGCTGGGGCAAATCGCCCAGAATTTCGTTGCCAAAGCGAGTAAGGATTTATTTTTAGCGTGGGATTCCATGGCACGTGCACAACGACAACAGCGCAGATGGGTGGTAATTGAAATCACAGCCGCGCCCATGTAAATCTTTCTGTGCAGAGGCAGACAAGTGTGGTTCCTTCAAATAAACCTTTGATGAGTAAGAGCGCGGATTAGCGTAGATTATCTTGGATCCCGGTGGGAAGCCAGGGCGAACATACTCATTATGAGTTTGACAATTACGGTAGGTATGTACCTCAATTTCCATATTCATAACGGGAGCCCTCGAGGGATATTGCTGTTTTGCTACTTGCGGCGTTGGTATGCGAACAACATATTGGTGGTTTCATAGTTGTTGGATTTACCTTTTCGGTGGCTATATCGGCATTGCCTGGAGATAGGTTGTTTAGCTCTAAATCAAAATTTGATCTGCATTGAAGCTTGTGATCGGAATGAGTTTGCGATAATGGCAGGTAGCCACAGTAATGACCGCTTTGAGCAAAATTTCCGGTCCCAATTCGGGTTTTTCATGGTTGCACGAAAGTCTTATTGTTATTGTATGCGAGTTCTGTTGGAGTCGCTTATAACTCTCTCTCTCTCTCAGACGTCTGCATGTTGAGGAGCGTTAAGTAGTATAAAGGAATTATACTTGCAGGCAGTTCTGTGCAATTATTCGAGCCTTTTATTCCACTCGGCGGGCGTCCAAAGTGTGCCATATCGATTTAAGGGCATCGAAGCACTTAGTGGAGGAGTGCCTGATTCAGTTGACGTTGAGGTTAATAAAATATACATACCTACCGTTTTTTTTTTTTTTTTTGTAAAGTTTCTAGTTTATTTAACTGATTTTAACTATTTAGAACTATTTGGGAAATCCAGGGCATGAACAACTATCTTTTAAAATAAGTTGTGAACTTTTTCACTCCAACAATTGATAGCGCCACAGCTGCAATTGAAGCTACATGTGCTTTTCACGTTATCAAGTCAAACCATAGTTTTAAATCGGCGGGTGCCACTCTGGTTTAATTTAATTTTTCCCTCATTTATATTTATCCTGTGTAAATACTGTTTTTTGAATATTAAAACCTGTGAAATAAGGAAATTTTTTTGATCTGTCCTGTTTTTTTCTTAAAAAATATATGGCATGATTAGCGCATACGCAATGTGCGAGTGTGTTGATATGCCGGAAATTTGGGACATTTTTTGTTAATACGAATTTCTTTGTAAGAATACAAGCGGATATAGCATTTTCAACCCCGTAAAAATATAGCTTGTAGGCAAGTAACGGAAAATCGGCCGAAGTTAGTGGTCTCTTTCGAAAAATCTTTAACTCAAAAAAATTTAAAGAACTACAATTTTCATCGGAGAACTTTTCAAAGCATTTTTATAAAATAAATTTTAAATTTAAATTTAAATTTGAATCTTGTTGAAATTCTAGAAGTGGGTATTATGCCATTTTCCATTGGGCAAAACGAAGCGTCCGGGATCGAAAAAATAACTTCTGAAACCATTCCATTGGCACAAAAAATACTCTTCTGGTGATTCTGACAAGAGAATTTCTCTTTTCCACTCAAGAAGTCCGACGGGAAGGTATACTACTTTATTTGTTTACAATTTTTGACTTAATCAAAGAGAATGGATCTTATATTGATAAATGCTTTATTTTATGTCGGCAATTATGTATGGAATACAATATCAGGTAAATGTCCGCCTCTGTTAGTCTCACAAATGCGCGCCCTTTTGAGCCCATTTTTCATTACATTCTCACACATTTCACGCGGTATTTCATTAATTTCATCACGAATATTTTGTTTGAGTTGCTCAAGCGTTTCTGGTTTGTTTGCATAAACCTTGCTTTTCAGATATCTCCACAAAAAGAAGTCCGGAGCAGTCAAATCAGGCGACCGTGGGGGCCAATCAACATCACCACTTCTTGAAATAACTTGTTGTGGAAGGAGGTCTCGCAGTAATTCCATTGTAATCCTGGCTCTATGCGATGTAGCACCGTCTTGTTGATACCTGATGTTAATCAAGCCCAAAGCATGAAGTTGTGGCGTTAAAAAGTTTCTCCCAAAAATTTCACGTAACTTTCTCATCGTCACAGTAATCGATGACTGATTTTGATAAAATTGTTTAACGATTAAAGCACGTTGGCTTATCGAATATTTTTCCATAATAAATTTGCCACGTGTCTTCACGACTGCCAAATATGAACTGTCAAGACTAATCTTTACCAAAATGGCGGCAAAACAAAGTAGTATAGGTACCTTCCCGGCGGACACCCTGTACAAGTTCGCTGACAGCTGTCGTAGATTATTTTTTTGACTTTTCGCCAATACTTTCGTGGATTCAATTAGAAGCTCTTTTCTTGTTCCATTGAATCACAGAATGGGTGGATACCCGAGTGAAAGCAATGGAAAATAACATTGGAAAATGCAACAAAAACGAGATACATAATTAAATTAAAAAATTAAAAAAATAGATAATTAAAATAATTTATCCGTAAAATGATCTTGAGAATATTGGATTATATTTTGAAACGAAAGGTATTGTAATAAAAAATGTGCCAATTCTCACACCCACTTTTGCTAGAAAGTTGCTGCCCTGGTATCTGCATAAAATTATAACAGTGTCAATGTGAATCAATTTAATTTGCATGCCTTTCAATAAACACACGATTGGTAGCTATTTGCATATCCGCTACGATATCATTTATGCAACATTTCCGCGGAATTAAATTCCCGAATTCGAATGGAAATATTGTTTTTCCATCGAGAATAACAGCGCGAAACATGTGTTTTATTAAAAAAAAAAAAACATGAATTTATTACAACCGCGTAAAAATAAAAAACATTGCCAAGGCAGTTACTCCAAAATGCCGACGGCTACGCAGGCACAAAAGCAGAGGGATTTACTCATTTTATTTACAATTCTTTTTTTTATCTGTATTCTAAAATAATTCCTCTTAATGCCTTTCAGTCCATTCTATATAGACAGCGGCGAGGGGAAAATAAAATAGCTTACCTACATTTATACAAATTGATGGATATTAGTGTGCGCAAGGATATAGCAACCCCCCTGCAGAACGCAGAAACGCATGAATAAATAAATCAGTTTAAAGGAAGCAAAGAAGCAAGAAAACGCGTTGTTATTGGCTTGAGCTCCGGCTCGCTGAGACCGGAGGACGATAGGATACGCTCTTCTGTGCGCTGTAGCTGTTCTCTCGTGTATACCTTTATTGAAATCAATTCCGCATGCAGACACCAACAACAATGATGTTGTTGATGGCGATGGTAGCAGCAATAATAATCAATAAATCAATGATTCAGAAGTAGGTATCTATCACTGTCGAATTTGTGTTCGAATCGGAGACCTTGAGTCATCCTCGAGGTCGCGCTGCTGGTGGCAAATATTTATTTTTACTAAGAAACGATGTGAAAAGTAAGAAAACAGTTGGCCAATTCTAAAATGATGATGGGAACTATTTATGATGCTCGGTGGAGCGGGGAAAACGCGTGGCCTTAAAAGTTTTATTTTCCCCAAAAACGAAATGAATATATTTGTAGGTGCCGCACAGATGGGACATTACAGCTGACAAAATAATAATAAAGTACAGCTTGTGTGTCGGCGGCGGCGATTCTCACTCACAATCAGTGCGGTTCGGTTGTGTCGAAATTAGAAGCCTTGAAAAGAGATAGGTTGGTGGTCGATTGTCGGCATTCAAGTTGAAGCACTGCATAGAACATAGCTGATAGAAAATAAGATGAAGACACCAATAGAAGGGACTGTACTTTGTGGGAATACTTCAACTGTGAACTGAGTTCGTATCATCAACCGCTCTAGTGAATAGCTAAAGTTAAACTCACTAAATAAGTTGAACTCACTAAATAAGGCCTACCAATAAAACCATCTACACGAACAGGAACTTGGGCAGAAGCCCTTCCTGGCCGGTGACAAAAAGACCTCAATTTGCTTGTCACAATCACCGAACTGAAAGGGCTGATTAAGACTTGAGACTGATCTACGTAACAGCAAAGATGTGCAGAGGCTGCCTGTGAAGCAGTTGAACATATGAAACGGTTTCAAGTTGAGATACAAAATCTTCGACCGACTCTCAGAAGTCAAACGTCATAACAAGAATAACTGCGAGTCGCGAACAGCTTCTATGCACAGGCTGCAGAAGGCTTTGCAAGCCTCTGAATGAATCTAAAATTGACCCCGATAAGATGATTCTTAAGCTGCTTCTGCAGCTAACACACAGAAGACTATGCGGAATCAAAATTGTCGCT